>LR578245.1:0-36071 GCA_900536345.3 Caenorhabditis sp. 39 LS-2015 | reverse complement strand
AACGCGCGGACCAAATCAGCGAGACGGCCGCGCTGAGGCCGCGCACTCGCTGATTTGGCCCGCGCGTTCGCCGATTCTTCGCTAAAAATTTGCTGAGTTCTTCCGTAACTCACTTTGTGCGAAGAATCAGAATGCAAAACTTCGGTGAACTTGGCGTTCGCCAGCCACAACTGGACAGCATCTTCAGTTGTCATCTGAAATATAACTAGCTAATATCTCATAAGAACGTCAGAATTTCATGAATAATTCTCGGAAACCTGGACGTCCGTAACATACGACGTTTTTAACGCGCAAAATAAAAAAAAAATGCACTGTGTTTATGTTTCGAGTGTAAGCGTGGCGCGTCGGTGGCCGGGGGACTATTTAACTAGCGTTCTTCCATTCAGCGATAAAAACGCCGTGTGCAGCTTGAAAAACGTCCTGAACAGCAACCTGCGGCGCAGGTTTTGGTATATTATTATCGCCGCACGTGCCTCACAATTTAAAATGTTTATAAACGATTTCCAGCGGGGAAACCCTTTTCGGTGAATAAAAATTATAATTACGCCCCAAACCATGGATTCCATTTCAAACCCATCTAAAAACAGTTTTCCATTATGCACATCATAAGAAAAAAATTTGGCAAAAAAGCCTATTTTTCCTATCTTTCCAATTTTCTGAAAAATTGTACTTAAAAGCGTTATAACTTTCTCACTTTTCGACGAAATGGGTTGTTTGAGGTCGCAAAATGATCACAAGAACATTGAGCACTTCCCCATTGAAGCAAATTTTGAGATTTCAACACCAGTTTTGCAATATATATAAACATATAACCGTATACGGAAGGCGGAAACAAAATCTAAAAAAACAGCCGGAAACCGGAAACGGAATACGGAATTCCGTCCATCACTGGTGGTCACCCGTCCGCGGGCGCGTCCAATTTCAAAATCCATTTCGGTGTGCTTTTACGTCGCTGTGTTTGCACGAATCATCTGTTTAATGCAATGGATGACAAATATGCTTTGAAGCATCGCACAGCTTTGCGAATTAAATTTCTTTTTACTGTTTTGATTATCATCGGATTTAACAACTGACTTGTCATGTAAATTTCCACAAATTTTATCGCTTTGCTACCACCACTAAAATCTTAAAGCTGACCTAATGTTATTGGCGTTTGTTATCGTACATTTCTAGACGAACTAATTTTCTATCATAACATGTTGTGGTATTGAATGTTACGTGAAAATGATTACTATCATTTACAATACTTCTAACTTTTTAATTTTTAATGGAGGAATTTAGATCAATACTTTTTTGTATAGAAGGAGAACATTTGTGAGATCTAGACGCAGACAGGGGACATTGGTGAGAGAAACAGAGTTGTAGCGACCGGGACGTAGACGGGTCATTTCTTTTTCATTAATTTCTCAGTTTGCGTTTTTAACTTGTGAAAATATTATAATAAGGTGATATTTTTCACATTTCCCTTCTCAATTTCGAACATCCAGAAGAATTTCCAGTATTAATCACAACGAATATAATAATCCATCTTTTATTGTTATTATTTTTGAATTCGTGATCTCAATTTTTTGTATTCAGGTACCCTCTTCATATTCTTAGAACGTGTTTTGTTCAATCGGACCTTTTGATTTCACACCGCTTAACTATGGATCACTTGGATTTAGAAGATGATCAAAAAGAAAAGCTGAGACAGTTCACAGTAATGTTCAAAAAGCAGAAGCAATACAAATAATTTGTTTTAGGAGTTCACTCACATGAGCGATTTCGAAGTTGCTGTCGGCACTCTCGCATCGTTGAATTGGAACCTCGAACAAGCGATCGAAGCGCACCTCATGCAAGATACTGACGGTATTGAAGAAGATCCGGAAGTACTTGAGGCGGTGCCACTAAGAAATTTTCCATCTAACAGTGGCCCAGACATTGTAGATATTGAGTGAGTATTCTCGTTTTTGTTGAAAAAGGTTTTCTAAACCAGTATTGTTTTCCTCTGTGGATAACAATAAAGGCCAGTGCAATTGAAGGGTACAAGATTGCGTTCTCTGTGAAGAACGCGTACCCTTTTGCATGTCTGCTCGCCTCACCACTACTCAAACCTGTCATCATTGCCCACCCGTGCACTCATTGATTTTATTAATATACTTATTTGTATTGTTCACCTGTTGGGTCGACCTAACTAAAAAATTAGCGCGCTTTCATTTTTCATGAGTATGTATTTGCTTCAGAAGCGAGGATATGCCATCTACACGAGGCCGTCGTCGTGCAAGAAGACAAGAAGATACGGTCGATAATCAGGTGAAAAGATTGCGGGTGTGTGGTGTTAAAATTGTTTTTAGGTGTACTAATATTACCTCATAATTATCAATTCACTCTGTTATTCGATTTTTGTAGTTTGAGTAGATACACCCAACTTTTTTTGTGGGGAGTTCTAATTTGATGTTTTTAGATTGATGATCATGAACATTCTGCTCAAGTTGGAAATAATGAACCACCGCGAAGAGGGCCTGCTGTTCCACGGCAACGTATGTTAAATAACTACGCACGCTTTGAAAAAACAATTACAATGTTTCGCAACATTGAAAAAATGAGTTTTCCCACACACACGTCGCAACTCGAAACTTGAAAAAAATGTTTTCAATTTTCCAATTTAAAAAAATATCGGCCGAAACACCATTTTTAACGTTTTCAGCTGCGTAACAGTTGCGAACACTGAGAATGTTTCGAAATGTCGGGGTGATCTAAATAAATAGCAATAAGCTTATATAAGCTTGATTGTGGAAAAAAGGCCACGGTTAAAAATAGCCAATTAATTGATTACTTCGTTTCTCAGGAAGAGGACCAGACTCAAGTTCGTCTTCATTAACTGCAGCTGGATCTTCACGTCGACCTGGCCAGGTCCCGTTCGCTTCAAGCAATACGCAACGTTCTTCTAATTTGCAAGGTGGTGCGGCAGTTCCACGTAACAATGGAGCACCAGTTTATCAAGTTGACAGTGATGACGACGATGACATGAACATTATTTATGATGACTACGAGCCTGCCCCTGTGGTTGATGCGCAATCGGTAAGACTAAAATAAAAAGCGTAAAATATTGTGCATTTTGTGCATTTTCGCGTAAGCTTCCACGTGTACATTTTTTCTCGCTTTGTATTGCTTTTCTGAGTGAACTGTTAAATTTATCGAATATGTTCTCTCTTTTTCGCGATTTTTTTACAAGTATGGTCCCATGGGCTAATAACCCGGGACATGTTTCAGAGGTTTGTTGCATTTCGGAACATCTACCAAGTAACTATTCCTAAAGACTGTTCTTCCAGGCTCAACGACTCAATAATGGAAGAGTTCCATTGATTCCGGATGGCTTTGCATCAGTTCCAGACGCTCTCCGAAATTTTGTTACAACCTTCAGCTCCAGATTCTGCTCTACTCCAACCACCCAAGCTTTCTTGCCACCGTTCTATACTGACACTTTGGCGAACGCGGTTAAGGAGGCGTTCGAGAATCCGAACCATGAACAGCGTCGTCCGCTAGTTTTTTATATAAATCACGATCGGAGTATCGCCTCTAATATTTTTGCTTCTCAAGTGTTGTGCAGTGAAGCTGTTTGGTCGCTGATTCGTCATCAGTATGTGATATTCCCATGGGATATTTCGAGCGAGTTCGTTCAGAAAATTAGCTTCGAAATAGTTTTTTCTTTCTTTCAGAACCAACTTGCTTCGTTTCATGGAGTTTTTACAAGCTTCTAACATCAGCGATGTGCGAAACTTAATCCAGCGACTTGCTATTACCAAGGTGGAAGCTTTCCCATTGATGGTTATAGTTGTTCGTGAAAAGAATACTTTCCGTTTGGTTGACTATTGTAAAGGAACAGACACGTGCGATCAAGTTGTCGAGAAACTTTGCCACGGAGTCGAAGAGTATACCACTATTCGTTTGAATGAAGCTAATGAGAGAAGAGAGCGGGAGGAAAGAGATGCCATCCGCAGTCAACAAGAAGCCGAATACCAGGCTTCCCTGGTTGCTGACCGTGCCAGAATTGAGGCCAAACAACGTGAGGTTGAAGAACAGAAACTCGAGGAAGAGCGAAAAGTTAGAGCGGAAGAAGAGGAAGCTCTTCGAAGACAAATCATAGCTTCAACGCTTCCTGATGAACCCGCCGCTTCGGATTCAGACATTATTAACATTAAATTCCGCTTACCAGAAGGTGGACAGGTACGTAAAGAAACGCCAAAATTTAATAAATGTCAACCCTTTTGCAGGATTTGAGACGTTTTAGGAAGTCCGAAAGCATTCAAACTGTGATCAACTACCTGTCTTCTAAGGGATTTTCTCCTGAAAAGTTCAAGTACTTTAATTCAGATTTCCCCAAGAAGGAAATCACCGGGCACTTCGACTTAACGAAAAATTTCTCGCAGTCAAGATGGCCGGCGCGTGAGCAAATTTTTGTCGAGGAAATCTGAATATGAAATTCGTAAATCCGTTCTGACGGGTCAAAGTCTTTTCTGTGCTAACTTTCGTAGCTTTTTCTTTAAAATTTTACTTGCTTCAAGAACGACCCACTTGGTCGAACTGTTCATTTATCTTCGGATAAGTTGGAGAGTGTCTATGAATCGAAGCTTCTGAATCCCATCTATTGTCGTTAACTTGAAGAAATCGTAGTTATGGCTTTTCGTGACACTATTTTCTTCACACCTTTGTATCCTCTCCACTGCTTCCATACAACTTGCACCTCTATTTTTTTTAAATCATTTTTACAAGTTCTCGTCTCAATCTGATCGGGAGAGAAAATCATTTCTTGAAATTCGGTGAAAACGAACACAAGTTTTGCGTCTGTTTTCCTCTACGAATTTTGAAATTTCTTTCTCACAACGAGCAGATTTACAAGAACTCATTCTATTTGAATCCAACCCGCACTTGTCTGTAAATTGTTCCATTTACTGTTCGATAATTGTTTCCAATTACTGAGCAAATAAATGTATGAAACGACTACAATGATTTTCATGTTCCACTGACATGTCATGTATATGAAGCCGTCATACGAATCAACCTTGCAGAAAATGATTGCATTCGGAAGGAAATATGTCCCAGAACAAGCGAGCAACAATTATATCGCAATGGCGATGCACAGTTGGTTTATATTTCCCCTCATTCTTTCTTTTTTACTTTGAGTGGCCTTCTTCCAGCACTCATCATATTCAACTCATCTTCGAGCGCAATACAACTTACTGTCGGTTTACGAGGTTCAATAAAAAAGTGACAATGTCGTCTTTGTGTTACAACAAGTATATAAACTCGACCTTCTGTGTTTTTGCATCGCTATTCTTTCATTTTCAAGGATTTCATCCGATTACTAACAAATTCTAAACTAATACAGAATTGTCGTCGATCTCCCATCTAATATCGGCGGTAAACGTCGCACGAAACGTCACTCTTACCATGACCACTAATGCATCGAAAGCAAAACTAACTCAGAGTATCATCATGGTATCCATGTAGATAATCCTCTATCATGTTTTTTTTTAAATCCAGGAAGAAGAGACTTCCACCTCGTCAGTGAATAAAAATCCACGTCGGTACAGTTTGGTGCATCAGGCAAGCTGTGAAACAAAGCACCACATTGGCATTCGTAGACAAAACACCATACAACATAGGAAACAACTGACAGATCAGATGCGCGAACAGAAGGCAAGATGAAAGTAATTTGTACTATGACCATATGTTCTCAGATTCTCCAACAGCTTAATGATGAAGGAGTTGAAGTGATATTTGCCGCCAGCAATGGATGCATCGAATTCTCCGTCATCGTTTCGTCTACAGATACTATTTCCAATTTTTTCGTGGATATTATTAAGAGTTTCCAATCAGCAGGCGTGGAAATAAGTCACATTGAATCTCGGAAAGGAAAAACGTGTGGCTCTGATGTCTTGGCGGACTGCAAAGCAACAAAAGAACAGCTCGTTGAGTCCGCTTCTACGTTGATCAAGAAACATCAATCATTGATTTCCTTTTCGATTTACAAAAAAAAGTCGGATAGTTTAGAAATTTGGTTTCCACGCCATATCAGCGATCTGGACAAATGTTCAAAATGCGTAACAAAATACGAGCCGACAACAGATCCACGACATCCCGGGCATGGTGACGCTGCTTATATTTCTAGAAGAAAATTTCTGAACGATCAAGCTTTGGAATTCAAATTGTATTCAAAAGAAATAATGTTAAAACGTACACCATTTTTCAGTGGTGACGAAATAGGATATGTTGAGTACACTGAGAATGAACATGCAACATGGAAGGCGGTTTATGAGAAACTAGGCGAGTTGCACGAATCTCATACCTGTACAGTATACCGCCAGAACTTGAAAGTTTTGCAAAATGAACAGGTCTTGACTGCGGATCGCATCCCACAGATACGTGATGTCAACAAGTTCTTACAGAGTTAGTATTCAAGCCCGCTATAATAAAATACGTTAAGTTCTGTTTCAGAGAAAACGGGGTTCGAGTTGCGACCATGTAGTGGCCTCTTGTCAGCTCGAGACTTCTTAGCATCCCTAGCGTTCCGAGTTTTCCAGACTACTACGTACCTTCGCCATCACAAAAGCCCTCATCATTCTCCCGAACCTGACCTCATTCACGAGCTTTTGGGTCACGTTCCTATGTTTTCAGACCCACTTCTTGCTCAAATGAGTCAGGATATTGGGCTCATGAGTTTAGGAGCTAGCGATGAACATATAGAAAAACTAGCAACAGTGTACTGGTAGGATAGAAACGATTAAAAAGGATACGAGAGATACTTTATATAGGTTCATAGTAGAGTTTGGATTGTGCAAGGAGGATGGGAAGCTGAAAGCAATTGGCGCCGGACTTCTCTCAGCTTATGGGGAACTGATCGTGAATTGAAGACTAAATTTCAGATATGAACACTTATTTTCAGCATGCCTGCTCCGATGTTCCCGAGCACAAGGATTTCGACCCATCCGTAACAGCTGTTCAAAAATATGAAGACGATGACTACCAACCCCTTTATTTTGTTGCCGATAGTATCCACGATGCGTTGTCTAAACTTCGGAAGTACGCATCGTCCATGGACCGGCCGTTTTCAGTTGTTTATGACCCGTTCACAAAATCTGTTGAGGTTTGAAACTTGAGTTGACATCTTTCAACCAGTAACTTGCAGACAATCAAATCTAGTATTGACTTGGAGAAGGCGTTCAGTCGACTATCGAACGATCTCAGTGCTATCACTCATGCTGCAGATCGGATGAAAATAACTATTTCTGCTTAGAGATAACTGCTATTTTAGATGAAGAGTTTTCAGCTTATTCTCTTCCCACAAAGTTGTGTTCATCGTAATATAAATAAAAATTAGAGACTAAAAAGGCTGGTTATCTGATAATGAGTGGACCGATAATTGATCAACAGGAAGTTTCGAACAGAAACAAATAGAGAAAGGCACAGAAAACCGCCAGTCACCACAACGGCATCACGACATCAGGAACCAAACCAGGGTGTGAAAGTTGTGCGTGGCAATGCGTCCGACCCAAATGTGCATTACCACACGCTTCTCGGCGGATTACGGTAGGGAAAGTTTGTTTATTACCGCGGTATACCGTGGGAATTCAAATTCAAGCACAATGTTCGCATCCAAACAGAAATGAGGATATAAGTGATATTTTCACTCTCATCATCGAGCCTGTTGATAATCTTATAATTAGACGTTACCAAAATTATCAGAGGAGGATAGCAATTGCGAAGATCTGACTCAAGTGGTATACTGTATGCCATGCATGCTAAATCTTCACCCATTTTCGTATTCGTGACGCTAGAAACAACGCGAATGATGCATTGTTTTCAGGTCCAAACTTTTGTTTTCAATAAGAATGTTTGCGTAAAAGAAACGGTTGTAAATTAAACGAAACGGCTTGCGTGCGCCTATTACTAAAGTAGGCGTGTCTGTAGAGGAAATCACGAAGCGCTTGGAAAAATTCAATCGTGAATCCCTCAGGATTGTTGAAACCTTCGTCAAAAACGTCAAGTCGAATGTCATTTGAAGGTCAATCTTTTGTTTTGGAGCAGCTCCCACTCGTTCAGTTATGAAATCTCGAATTTCTTCCATACTGAATTCCTGTTTTCCTCATGCGTGAGGATCTACGTGGAGGCACCTATAGGCTTTAGAAGGCTCCGCCCCCTTCAATGTCACCATCTCTACATCAGTTTTGGCCTATAAAATTCATTACGTCTAATGGGTTTTCGTCAGAGAAGTCATTTTCTGTCTTTTTCTTCCCTTTTCTTGCTCCACTTGCGTTTTCCGTTCACAATTCCCTTCTTTCAGGGTTACCATCGCGAGTGGCGCGCGCTTCTTTAGATCTAAACCTGCTATTATAATGTCTTACCGAATCGTGTCCCTTTTGCTGATATTTTCGTTCTGCGTATCCATGACGCATGCGGGAACGTGGCTTTCATTTAGTAAGTTTTATTGGAATGAAAAATTGCTCGAACTTGATTCAAAAAGCCAGAAGTCAAAATAAATGATTTCAGATGACTTCAAAGAGGACGGCTTGGGAGAGCCTGCACGACGTCTTGGTGATGTTGTGTCTCTTTGTAAAGAAACGGTAAGAGAATTTGTTCTTCGGTAGATGAAATTAGACTGTGTTCAAGCAAAAACGTCTGGCTAAACGAGCAGTTATGGGAGAAAGAGTTGTTAGAGCTCAGCAAGAGAATGAAGCGATCTGTCGACTACTTATGAAAATGGTGAATCTCGGCTCGGAATTAGTTCTCAATTATCTAGAAAATTAAACTTTCCAGGGTCGCTAATACATTGGAACAGCAACACCCCAGGAGACTATGAAGCATTCGTCAAATCAGTTTCATCCAACTTCAGACTCATCATCAACAATACCTACACGTTCCGTTTCTGTTTGCAAAGAAAATTTGTGTTAACTGTTTATCTTTCGCACGCAGCTTTTAAACGGCATTGACAGCAAACCTTAAACTGCAGTTAACTGGAAAAAACTGAAAAGTTTTGACCAGATTTTTCCCGTCATTACATTTTATGTGACGTTGGTTTTTCCGACATCGTACTACACTGCTTTAAGCAAACATGTTTCTTCCATCATACATTGTGAATAGGAATGGAAGTGAATACTGATGGAAGCAAGCATGGAGCTATAGTTATGTCGTAGTTACTCTTTGTTTGTCAAACGAAATCGAAAGACATGAGACACGTGACAATAGCGACTCAACATCAGGATGATCATAATAGATGGGTTGCAAGCAGGCTTCCAATACAGAGGAAGTAATGAAGTAGTAGGAAGAAACTAGGGAGGAAGAAACTTTGTATTCCTCCACTCTAAAAATATCACTTTATGAACTATTAGACGATCAAAACGCTGTAAGAAATTAAAAAATGAAACTCCCGTGATTTAGATAGGAAATAGTTAAATAAATGAAAGCTGTATGTGAGTGAGATGCTATTTTACAGATATGCGAGAGAAATTTACAAATATTACTAAGAAAACGCTATAATGTGAATAGTACAACACCTAGTTCCCAGTTGAAGCTAAAGATAACATAGCTTCACGAAGCTTCTCCAATTTTTGTAAACTCTGTCGTGAATCTTCAAGTTCCAACCGGAGACTCCCCGCTACAAGTTCCATTTCCTGATAATCACGCTCTTTTTCTGACAGACGACACTCATATAGTTTCAGCTGGAAACATTCCTTTTTTGATAACCTAGGAACTAAATTCGAATGAACCAACATGTTTTTCAGCGGTAGCCAGCTCTAGTTCCTTTGCAGCAATTCTTCGTTCAGCATTCGATAACTAAAATTGCGAAAAATGTAAATTATTATCTTTCTTCAGGCGCGCTTTTCAAATAATATAAATATCCACAGTTGAACTAACCTGTGCTTGTGCGCGTTCAAGCTCGGTCATTCTAATTGACAACTGAGCTTCCAAGTCTGCGGCCTGTTCTCTCTGGGTTTCGCATTCGGCATCTTTTTCTTCGAATTTCCGTTTTATCTCCTTGTTCTGAATTAATCCGTTCTGTGTAGTGTCTCTTGTAGACCTCACTAACCTCATTCAAAAAAATCTCAATTCTAGCAACATTCTGAGCGAGCTCTGCATTCATTTTTAGGATTTCGGCTTGTTGTTCGATTGAAGACTTTTCCAATTTTGTGGTGATAGCTTAAAATAGAAAGCAAGTCTCGAAAAAATTTAAGGGAAAACATACTGTCCAATTCTGTTTTCAATGTGAGTTTTTCGGCTTGGCACATGCTCATTCTGCTCTCTATATCCCGGCATATCAGCATATACGATTCGGCCGTTTTTGAAGTCTCTTTCAGTGCGATCTTCAGATTTTCACACTCATCGGCGACATTCTTCATGGATCTCTCGTAATCAGTTTTCGCTACAGTCATGTAATCTTCTAGCTGCTTATTCTGCTCTCGAAGAACTTCACACTCTTGTGATAACTCTCGAATTTTCGAAATCTCTGTTTCCATTTGATTATCGGTACGGAAGTGTCGCAACTTTTCACATTGTGCCAGCGCATCGTCTTTGGCTTTCACTAGGCTTTCGAGATTTTTTTCTCTACTCTGAAGTGCTTGAATTTTTCTTTCATAAGCTGAGAAAAGTTCTGATGTCTTCGCATCTTTTAAAGAGGATCCTTCCAATGAGACCTTGCGTAATAGTTCATCCAAAGCCTTTTGCGATTTTTCATCTGGTTCAACGGAAGCGGGTCTTTCATAAGGGCTGTTTCTAATTCGTTCGTCGGTCCCATTCACTTTTTTATCATCCTCTGAGCATTTCTGAACTTCGCCTTTACAAGAAGCTATCATCTCCCCAAGACTAAAGAACTGGTTTTTTTTCATTTTGAAAATCTGAATACTCACATATGAATAGGAAAAGCTGCAACTTGCATGCAATGCGAGTATGTGGTCAAAGCATTTTGCACAGTTTCTTTGTCTCCATGACAGATAGCATAAGCTAAAAACGGAATAATCCTCTCATCTTTCAGAAGTTGCCAGTACTGATCTTTGTGTACTTTCGAATGATCTTTGAAGACAGCGAGTAAGCGGCATAACTCCAATATGATACCGATTCCAGGCATCGCCCAAGGTTCTAACGGTTCTATTCTGTCACGAGGAACCTTTGTCAGATGAACAACGACTGGGTTATTGACAAACTGCCAACTTGCTATCTGATAGCACAGCTTGGCAGTGCATATTTCCAAAAGATAGTTTCGACAATCTTCATCCCTGCCTGCCACTGCTGCTAGTCGTAATCCATACTGTAATCGCTGACTCGTCCGGCACACGTCTTCAGAATCTGGTTTGATTACGGTTCGGACAGATGTGGAGAGAAGATCGGAAAACTGAGATATTTGAATTTCGGGAACCAACAGCTCATGTGGCTCAATGATCTCATGGAACAGATAAGAGAGTAACTTCAGAGCTTTCAATGGAACATCTCCGTTTATAGCGTCCTCAAGTGGAAGTGCGGCAGCTTCAGTAATTGCCATAATTGGAGTTGTGAGTTGGGATTCTGTAGGATCAGGACGAACTATTGCCTGACACACCGGCGATCTTAGTTCTTGAAGCGAACAGAATGCAAGAAGAAGATCGTAAACCTGCAAAAAGTGCGAGTTCAAAATTACAGTAATCTTTAAAAACCTTAGCAGCTTCCTCCGTTCTCGAATTCAGGGTGACTAAGAGTTTAGCTGTTTGTTGAACACTGCCCAGAAAGAAACCGTAATTGAGAACGTTCCTACCAGTTGATGCCAATGTGGGTACTTGTGTGTGACTTTCAGAAACGACAAGTCTTCTCAAAAGGTCTGCTGCAATCTGTCGGGTCATCATGCAGTCATCGTCGCCAATTGTGAGCACATTAAATGTACACATAAACGTATCGTGTACGTTTTCAGGGCAGTAGACCATATCTCTGACTTTCTCATCCAAGTATCCAATCAAAACTAAACTTGAAACAACTATTATCCTTGCTTCATGTTGGAGTAGTTTCATGAGCTGCCTGTTGAACTTTTTGTAAGATGTTGAGATCTTAATCCGTTTGCACGCAGATTTAGAAGACGAGGCAAGGTTGCACAAAATTGCAATACAATACGGCATCCACTCCGCTTCGGGTTCTCTTATTCTATCAAAAAAAAAGTTACTCAGAGTAGAAATTGATAAACCTACACTTCTCCCATCAGAAACGAAATCAACTCATTTGCCCAGTATTCCAGTGGTACATTTTTTTCATAGCTGAGAACTTGTATCAACCTTAGAATATCAATCATATTCTGCGGACCCAACTGATCCTTTAGTGAGGCTTTTAGGCACAGAAATACAGATCCAAGTAACCGAAGTTCACTAGCCATGTACCTCCGTAAGGGAATGTTGTGATGCGCAATGTTGAAAAGAAGTCTGTAAAACTTCGATCGTGTAACAATGCTTGTTGTACCAGCATCTGGAATTCAAAACATTCTTGCTTTTTTTTAACAGAGTCAAACATACTCAAAATTACTGGTGTGTAAGCTAGAAATTCTTTTAGTAAGCGGTTCTTCAGAGATAGGCGGGAAGCTTTCTCGACGCTCGATATGAACTGAATCAAATCGTTCAGCGACTCATCAAGCCTTGTTGTGTTCTCAACACTGCTATCGGAAACATATCTAGCTGCTGATGTTGTTGCCACGGAGAATATTGAATCTGCCTGGAAAACAGTTTATTCGCCAGATCATAAAATTCTAAACTTACATCGACAACGTTGTTCGGCGGCTCTCGTTGATATCGTTGAGAGCTGCGAAAGATACTTCTCTCCATTTTTCCATGAATAAGTCGAATAAGTTCGCGGGTGGTAAGTTAAAATTATCTGCAAGCAACGGTGCGATAATGATGCATCGGTAAGAGAAGGATGGAGTGGGAACATGTTGACATGGAGAGTTAGGGCAAATATTATGCGTTCCTGAGATCGTAAGAGTTGAGATTTCAAACGCGGCCGGGTCCCGCCACGATTTCCTTAGTTTTTAGTAAAACTACGGTGGATTCTACCGTAGTTTTACAAAAAAAAGAGGAAATCGTGGCGGGACGCGATGCCGCGTTTGAATCTCAACTCTTACGATTTCGGGAACGCATAATAAGTGGCCCTCAGGTGAAAATCTCGGACACTGATACAATGTAAACACCATTTGCTCTCATATTCCATTAATAAAAAGGTTTCAATAACGCGAACAGTCAAACGCATCAAACTATTAAACTAAAACAATGGAAAAAAAACTACGCAGGACAGATTAACAAAAAAAAGCACAGAAACGTTCGTCGACAGTTAAATGACGATCCCACATATGCGCAACAAGGAGGGTGTCAGAGAAATACGCAAGGAAAGAACGAAATAAGGAATCAAGGACATTCTCACTTTTTCGATCATTTCCAAATTATCCGTACGGAGAGTTAGTCGGCTAGGCAAATCGGGTATATGTAAATATTTAGCAGAACTTGGACGAAAATATGCTACACCTTTTAACAGTCGTGAAAACTCGCTCCACTAAACTGTTATTTTAGGCGGGAAATTTGAAAATATGTCTCGCTGAACTTCCATTCTCACTGAACGGATACCGCGGATTAAATCGATTTCGTAAATTTTTTAGAAGGTTTTCGTTCAGAAAATTTACTTTTAGCACCTATTGCATCGAAAACGTCCAGCATTAATTAGGAACATACTTTCCACAACATCGGGCGAAGGAAAACAATTTTTTGAAAACATTATTCAAATTTCCCGCCTAAAATGAATGGTTCGGTGGAGCGTCGACTGCTAAAAAATGTTTGATATTTACGTCGCCTTTATATATTCAGCAGACTGTTACAAAATACAAAATGCTTAGAGTATCCGTTGTCCAATAGAACACTTCCAGACTGTTCGTTGCACTTTTAGAGGTTACAATAGGAAAACCAGGCGCAATTTAGCATATTGTACGAAAGCAGATAAGAAGGGTAAAGACAACCCGTAGAGATGTTGACACATCGACAAAAGCAAATATGCGAAACAGAAAGAGAAAACGAAAACAATCTGAATCAGCCAATATACACGTTAATATTTATTCCACCAGTGAAAAATAGAAACAACTGCCGGGCACTAGGACTTTACTGGATTGGGCCCAGGTGCAAATCGTACCCGAAAAACGATAGGAGAACCATATCGAGCACGGGTTAACCATAGATATTGACTCAGTGGCTCTGACCGAAAACAGTCGTGTTGTATTACGCAGTACAGATGTAAACAATACAACGGTTTACGCTTCGTACCACATATAATAATAATATCAAAAATTTCGATCCTTCCTCTGTTTGTGAAAGTTGAAAACACGATGAGCATTAGCTGACGTTATTGTTTTCACCTCCTCAGGAGAGATTCCTTTGCTCTGAGGAAAAATTACGAATGAATGACAACAACCCCACTCACTGTTGCAATGATCTCGGCACTTATGAAAATGTTTTCAGGAACATTTTTAACATTCTTTAATGGACCCAGCGCCGGAGAGTCGGTCTCGAGAAGGAGGAAGTGAATCGGAATTGATTTTATCAACTGAGCAGCCTGACTTGAACTATTTTATATTTATTGATTGGTCAACAGTTGATCTATTTATTTCTACGGACTTGAAAACACTCACTCTATCATTGTTGGTAAACGATGGAGGAACGCTGAACATATAACCTGCTTCTACTCCAAATGCTGCATCTTCGACACTTCCATCAAAAGCATGAAGGACAACTTGGTCCGATGGAACTTCAGCATTTCGCAGAACCTCAATAGTACGCCGAGCAGCACTTCTAGAGTGAACATTTCTGAAAATCCGATGGTTGAGGACTCTAGATCTTTCCCATAATACAAACAGTGGTTTCTCGAAATGCTTAGCAATGTCAATTTGGCAGTTGAAAACTTGCTCTTGAACTTCAAGATCATTTTTCGATAGTTTAAACTGAGAAATTGTGTGGTCCAATCCAACCTCTCCTATACAAATAACATCTTCCTCGTTGGCGGCAATGTATTGCTCTACTTTGGCAACATGTTTCATTTGAACACCCTTATTTCGTTTCTGAACGGGTTAATTAATTATAATGTTTAAAGTTTTTTTTTAAATATCAGAGACCGATTCGGGACTTCCAAATAATCTACTTCTATGATAAATACCTGAATAGGATGGACGCCTATCCCGGCATACACAATTCCTTGATGCTCCCCGCTCATTGCAATAACTTTATCGAATTGTGATTCGAACTCAGGGACCACGACCATTTTCTCAACTCCTGACATCACTGCACGCCGTATAACTTCTGCCGAATCTTCTTTGAATTTATTGTCCGCCAAATGACAGTGTACATCGATCATCTGAAATAGAACAGAAAATCAAATGCGATAAAGGGAGAATTTAAAAATTACACGGAAAAGACCAATAAATGAGAATGGGAGAAACAAATAATATACACAATTCATTTAAATATAAAATTTAAAAGTCTATTTTCATCCCGTATTTACAGCCTGTGTGAACCATGTGATTCAAAGAATCATCTTTATCGTGTAATATTATTCGAGAGTGATAAACTCATCACGCATATCATTCAGACCCTTTGATGTAGATGGAATTCTTTTGTAGAAGCTGGACAATCTGGCAGATTTAACAGCTGGAGGCTGGAAACGGCAGCAGTTTGGAAATCAACTTGAATTGTGAAATACCTTTACGCTCGCTTTCACGAGTTTATCATCGCTTAGTTTTCTCTTTATGACATTTGGCTTGATTGTGATTGGTGTGGTAAGAGATCGATGCATTGGTTTGCTAGTGAGAGTCTTGAAATTCTGATTAGGTTTGTTTAGTGGAAAAATAGGAACATTTTCCATTGCAATGGGTATCCGATTTATGATTGTTGGTGGAACCGCGATATCAAATGAAAAATCATCGTTCGATCTAAACGGTTTAATTTTTTTTTCAATTTTTCAGATAATAAAAAGGTTAAAAACTCACTCTTGCGATTTGGACGCGTTCGATTGAACATTTTTCCTCTCGACTGTCTTCGGAACGGAAAAATATTCTTCATCCGAGTCGAGGTCCAAAAGATTTACAGATGATTCAACTTTTTTGTTGCAAGAGGGAATATCCTTCTGTACACCCAAAAATTCTTTCATGACATCGTCATTATCTACAAGTGTCGTTTCATCGAAGCCCATAGAAATTCGTTTAGATGGTATTCGGTCGATAACTTTTTGAATTCGTCTATTCATCGGTGTTTTCACATTTGCACGATCCCGCAAATCTAGCACGTTGCTTTTGAGAGTCTAAATAGATTAGGCATTCCGAACAAGAGGGTGAAAGAATTACCCCAATAACAAAATCTTTCTCTTCGACCGCTTTACGAAGTTCGCTGTTTTCATCCGTCAGTTTTTCAATCGTTTTTCGAGATTGCCTTCGAATATCAGTAAGCTCCTTATTCTGTCTGCAAGAATGAACTGAACTGGCTTTGTTGGTAACGGAAATGTTTTTGATAAAATTCATACTTACGCTTTGAGCAACTCGAAGAACTTATCATAATCCAGGCTCCCATTATGTTTTAGATATTCAGTTAGCTTTTTCTCTGCGTCTTCACTATATGAATTCAAAACTTTATAGCTGAAAAATAGTTTGTAGAGAGAAATTTGAAATGGGAATTCTCGAACTCACAACTCAGTAGCTTTTAATTTGTTTTTCAAATTGATTACTTCTCGCTGGAAATGAGGGACTTCATCAGCTACAATCTTCAGATTTTCGACCATCGCCTCGAGCCTAGGTATTTCTTTCACTGTTTTGTCTTTTTCTTTAAGAATTTTTTTCTCAAGAGATTTGGTAGTAATTCTGAGAAGTTTGTTATCATCTTCCAAAGCTTTGAGTTTTTCTTTTTGGGCAGCAAGTTCCCCGGTCAGTCGTGACGTCTACAATCATTGAAGAAGAACGATTTTCACTTCTAATGTGGTATTTAGAACAAAACTGAAATTTTCAGTCTGAAAACGACTTACCTCTTCTTCATAGTCAATTTGCGGCAATGCGTTGTTTCTTTCTTCTGCGTCCAGGACATTGAAGAACAGTTTCTCAATAAACCCGCTTCTAGGAACGACTTTCCGACAACTTGGACACTGTCTTTTAGCCGTCAGCCATTGATTTACGCATCTATGATGGAAGACATGACCGCAATTCAGAGCAGAGACTTTGTCATGCAATCGGAGTTCTAATAAGCAAATTGGACAAGAACTCTGAAGCCCTGTTCGAAATCGAGATTCCTCCTCGTCCTCCGCTGCCATCTGCAAAATTTCTTTATTATTAAAATTGAAGATGAAAAATCAGCATATCATGAAACGACGCCAAAAAGAAAAAAATAGAAAGTATGAACGGAAATCGTTGAAGAAAGAAGGCCCGTGGCCTGGAATGACATGATCGCCACTGGAAAAAATATATTCTTGGGAAAGCATCAATTCTTCATCAATATTATTTTCAAAACCGTCAACTAAATCCAACTGTGACTGTTGGAACTTCTCAAAATCTTGCGCATCTTCTACGAGATCTCCGGAAAAAACCACAGTTCTTTTTGGCTCCCGGCAAATAACGATTGTATCAGAAGCAGTATGACCAGAGAGCTTCATAATCTGCAGAAAAGTGCGCAAAAGTTAACAAAGGTGTAGCTAATCCACCTCTATATTATCCGATATTGCATATGGCCACTTCGGGACAACGCTATACTCGCACACTTCCTTATTGCGCTTCACTCCTATGTCTGTGTCCATAATATGTATTGCGTTAGGGAATAATCCCATGTTCGCGCAGTGATCAAGATGACCGTGAGTGATGACGACGTGAGTCACACTATTTTCCAGTTGAAGCTTTCTCAAACACTCCAAAAGATCATTTCCGTTCCATGGATCTCCAGCGTCAACGAGAACCACTACGTTGTTTTCTTTTTCGGCACAAAAGCCGACAGTTCCTGTAGGACCGAGAGCATCATCGTTGGGGCGACCAGTGATCAATACACCGGTAGTAGTCATCTCCATATTATTAAAAGAGTATAGTTTTTGCATTAAACAAAACATGCTTTGAAAATACTATTTGATGTCAATCAACATTTCGAATAAAGATATTAAGAACGTAGTTGTGGACTGCTTTATTGAACAAGTTTTGCTCACCCGATACAAACATTTTTTTCTGTCATTAGTACCATCTCCAGTAGATGCTTGTGAACTTTGGAATATGGATTAGAGCAATCCGAAGCTTCATATTGTGCAAAATTCGATATGTAATGCCGTTGAATCTGAAAATTTTCAACCTTCTTTATAATAATGCATTATGACTGAGAATGAATGAGAAAACACCTATAACTCACTCTGCATAAAATATTCCACGGAGTGAGCAGGTATTTCCGTTGAATTTGAACATACAGCATACTCATACGATGCTGAAGTGCAATCAAAAGTTTTTCATCCCAACTTAATAGTTTAGTGTCCGACAGGACGTCTTCAATAGCCCGAGTCAGTTTATGGATACGAAATTTCTGTGAAATTTGAATCAGCTTATCGATAGTATCTCGGAAAATGATAATGTCATCGTATTTAGCAGTTGCTTCCATTAAAATCTCTATCATCATGTTATCCATATGTTCTGTCGTAGAACTTAGATCAATGTCTTCTTCAGCCTTCCATTTTTTAAATAAGTCTCCACCGACAGTCATCAATTTCGCCATGTTGACATAGAAAATGAGACCTTTTTTTATTTGACTCTCGAAGTTTTGAACAACGAACTGACGAGAACCAGAAGGTCTTGAAAGGTCCAATTCGCACAACATTTTACGAATCTGAAAAGAATGTGTACTTTTGAATTCATATTTTTATTTTAAAAAACCCGAGCAGCAACAAGTAGTCGACCTTCTTTTTCTTTTGTTCTCATATGTCCGAAGAAGCATTTGTCTTTCAAAAGAACAGAAACAATCTGAAAAATAGTTTGAATTTAAATTTTTAAAAAAGTTTCACTTCTCTCCGGCGTGTTCCACACCGAAAACAGATGTCGGCAATGAAAGGGCGATTTTCGAATTCAATCGGTTTATAATAAACGTGTATAAGCCATCCTGACTGTTTTGATGTTTTCTCTTCATCCAGATAATCCTTCTGAAACAAACATTCACTTTAAATTTTAAAAACTCAAGAATACCTGAACGACACATTCTCCACCGATGAAATGGCTCACAAATTCAAACTGTGGCGATTCGAGACGATTTGCTAAAATCGGAAACCAAATATCCATAAACTGCAAAAATCTACTAAAAGACTGGAAAATAAACAAGTTTTCATTCGAATCTTCAAAAAACAAACGTAATTTTCGGAAGAATAAATATTTTTTGATAAATTTCAATTGTTTGTTTTTTTGAAAAATTGGCAAACGCGCCAAGTGCAATAAATGACGCCAGCAATGCCCCTTGGCGCACTTTCCGTGTTTGTGTCGATTTGTTTTATTTTTTGTTTTGCTTTTGTTTGGTGAAACGACCTCACTAAAAAATAAGAGAAAATGATGTAAGTAATTGGAAAACCTGTTTTTTTCTCTAATGGATATGTTTCAATGATTCTCAGGAAACCATATCTCCTTGTTCCAAATCAACCATAACTGTAGGCGACCCATTAAGCTCGTTATTGATATTATAGAACTACGTGATCACGCGTGAGCTATCATTCATTGATTATTATGTTACTTTGTCACTTATAAATTTTTCCTTGCTGCCAAAGAACGTGCACAGAGCGATCAGTGTGTGTCTGCGTCTCTTTGTATAGATCACGTTCTTTGACTTGCAACTTTGTGCATCAGTTTTTCAAGTTGTTCCCTTTGAAAAGGTTTCTCACGCCTTGAAGTTTTCAATATAAACTTTTCTTTTTTTCTTACTATGCGGCGAATATACGGAATTCGAAATCTTCCAAACAAAAACTCTTTTTTATGACTGGTGTTTCAGCTTAGCCGTGCAACGATGTCTGGAGATGCGACAGTACCGAACGTTGTTAAGTTTGCTTTTGGTGGTACAGCTGGGTGAGTTTGACGGTTTTTTTGTACTATCCAATACGAATCTTTTTTTAGAATGGGCGCCACCTTAGTTGTGCAGCCACTTGATCTGGTCAAAAACAGAATGCAATTGTCAGGAACTACAGGAAAGAAAGAGTACCGCTCTAGTTTCCACGCTCTAACCTCCATTATCAAGAACGAAGGATTTTTCGCCATTTACAACGGACTTTCTGCAGGTCTCCTCCGTCAGGCCACCTATACAACTACCAGATTGGGTACATATTCTTTCTTGCTGGAAAAATTCACGGAAAAGTAAGCGCTAAACATTTTTTCTAAAAACTGGTATTTTCTTTAAGAGATAAGTCTCTCTCTTTTGCCATGAAGGCCGGACTAGGAATGACTGCCGGTGGAATTGGATCATTTGTTGGAACACCAGCAGAGTTGGCCCTGATCAGAATGACAGGTGATGGTCGACTTCCGGTTGAGCAGCGAAGAAACTACAGTGGCGTAGTCAATGCCTTGACTAGAATCACAAAGGAGGAAGGTGTGTTGACACTTTGGCGAGGGTGCACGCCAACGGTCATCCGAGCAATGGTTGTCAATGCTGCTCAATTAGCTACTTACTCACAAGCCAAACAAGCCCTTCTCGGATCCGGAAAAGTGCAGGACGGTATTTTCTGTCATTTCCTTGCCTCCATGATTTCTGGGTTGGCCACCACCATTGCATCCATGCCTGTGGACATTGCCAAAACGAGAATTCAATCAATGAAAGTGGTAGATGGAAAGCCAGAGTACAAAAATGCGATTGACGTTTGGGCTAAGGTGATTTTATAGCAACCATTCTGAAAAAATTGAAATTCGAATTTCAGGTCATCAAAAACGAAGGAGTCTTTGCACTCTGGAAAGGATTCACTCCGTACTACATGCGCCTCGGTCCACACACCGTGCTTACTTTCATCATTCTCGAACAAATGAATGCAGCCTATTACAAGTTTGTGCTCAAGAAGGAAGTAACAAGTGCATTGTAGACAGTTTGAAAATCAGTGGATGCTGTAGATTGATAAAAATGAGTGTACTGTAGATGCCACATTGTACTGGGAAATTCGCCCGATGATTCTTGTCCGAATAAAGTTTTACTCATTTCTTTTACATAATTTTTCACAGTTCAGGCGTAGCAGCGCTTCTACCTTTTTTCAAAAAACACTGGAAAAATGCAATTATATTCAGATGAACAAGGTTCCCAATTTGGTACACTCGAGTATCCGAGGAGTGCGCTCTCTGAACTCTACAAACTTCCGTGCACCATGGCCATTTGTAAAGAAAGGAGCCTTTGGACAGAGGAAGATCGGACCTATGACTTACGAGAAATTCAAGTGGCCCGGACAGAACAGAGAGTTTCCAGAGTTGTCTCCGAAGTTTCAGAAGCTGAATCCAAAGGAATTGCATAGGTAAATTTTGTGGTTCTCTCTATAGAAAATATTCTTTTTGAAAACTTGTGGAATAATAATTGTAAATTATTTCTAGATATACCGGTGTGCAAAAAGAGGGATTTCACAATGACTTCAATGGAGAATTTGTGCCGGTCAAAGAAATGAGGAGAGAACTGGTTGTTCCGAAACTTGACGGGTTCAAGCTGCGCCCCTATGTCTCCTACCGAACGGACGTTCAAATTGAGAAAAGAAGAGTGGCATACGAGAAAAAAGTTTTGGAGAAGGGTTCCGAGCGACTTGCTGATCTTCATACCGTCGAAGATGAGAGATGGCCACCACCAGAGATGTCTCCAGAAACGCTTTTCGAGCTGACCTACGGGGATACTGTTCGAAACGCTTATAAAGAAGGAAAGTATGGACCTGTGACGATTGTGGAAAAAGTTGCAAAGTAACTGAAAGAGTCTGTAGATTATTAAAGTTTTTTTTCTTAGTATAGTTTTTAAATTCGTTCCGTTGGTTTGTTGTTTGAAATAAATGATGATGAAAAACGTTTCGCTATACTTCAAAGGTTGGGAATCATTCGCAATACTTTAAGTTGTTGACAAGCTAATTCTATAGAAGTCAATTGTTAAATTACTTTTTTTGGATGACCGAGAAAACCGCTTTGATCATTGTCGCTTCCGAAGGTGCTGAGGAGATGGAAGTCGTCATCGTTGGTGACGTTCTAGTCCGCGGAGGCATTAAAGTAACCTACGCCGGACTCTCGGGAACTGATGTGGTGAGAAGAACTTTGTTTTTATGCGTTCAAATACCCAGACGAACCCGTTCAGGTCAAATGCTCTCGCGGAGTCCGTCTGTTGCCAGATGTAGCTTTCGATGATGTCAAAGATCAAAAGTTCGATGTTGTGATTCTACCTGGAGGTCAACCTGGTAGCAACATATTAGCGGCGGTATATGCTTCCTCGATGTGTTTTGCGAGTCACTACACATAACATCTTTTTTTTTCGTAACCCAAGTTTCTTACAGCATGCTGAAGTAGGCCAACTGCTTCAAGTGCAGGCAGAAGCAGGTAGACTTATTGCCGCCATCTGTGCCGCCCCCATAGCGCTAATGAGCCATGGAATTAAAGTCGAGTGTCTGACCAGTCACCCTAGCGTCAAGCAGCAACTTGAGTCTGGTGGTAAATGACATTCAAATCGTATAGCGAGTGTTTATCAAAATATTCAGGCTATCGTTACTCGGAGGACCGTGTAGTCGCAAGTGGGAGTGTGATCACTTCCCGTGGACCCGGAACTGCTTTCGAGTTCGCCCTGAAGCTTGTGGAAATCCTTGTTGGACAGACCAAGGCGGACAGTCTTATTGACCCTATGGTCCTCAAGTTGTAGAAACTTGAACAATTATTCTGAATTCCAAAATTCTCGTAGAAGGAATTTTGGAAAATGTACTTTAATTTGAATAAAGAACTTTTAATTATTATTAATATTTATCTTGATAGTGCACTTTTGTTTTTTTTTTCTTCAGCTGCGCAAACTAAAAAAAATAGAAGATCAGAAGCTTGATTCGGCTCGATTCAACTAAGATGCAGATGACTTGAAGTTGCACATTAGAATCGCTTCAGTGAATCTGTGACCAACTTCCGAGTTAGCAGATCGCGCATTTTTCTCAAATGATATAATGGATTTTGCATCTGATTTGGGTTTTGTCTTTTAAAAGCGTCTTGAAAATGAAAGATGGACAGAGCTGATTTCGGCTCTGATGTCACAGATCCCAGGTACAACTTAGACGGGATTATGTCTTCTGCTGAAGTACAGTAGGATTTCAATACGTTTTTTTTAGATTTGCATGTTTGAAGTCAGAGAGAAGGATTACTTCCGTGACTTTATTTTCATTTACCGTTGGTAGTTTTGGATCTACTTTGATCCAAGTGACTAAAAATATATGTACAAGAAAATCACAAAAAAAATTTCTGATATCACCTAGTTATTCCCTTCTTTGCTTTTCAAAAATCCCGTATTCTAATCCAAGGCAAATAATAAGTATCAGACAGCTCATTAGCGAAAAGAGCTCTGTGTCAGCCACAAACTCCTCCCACAATTATTATAACAATCTCTGGGGGATTCGTGTCAGTCGCTCGCTCGCTCGATTTTTCATTCGCTCACTCATTAGCTTTCCTTCACTCTTTTCAGTCGCTTGAACGTCGATATGAGCGAGGTTTCTCCACCACCGGAGCCCTGGGTGAAGTTCGACCCCAATATGCTCTCGGGGTATGCAATCCAGAGTGCTGGCTCTGCTATATACACACTAACTCTAATTGCTGTGTACAACCTCCGGAAAGCCGACAAGAGCATCCCTCCGTTTTACCATCTTTTCTTCTGGTTCGGTAAGTTCTGCTATTCTAATACACAAGTTTCCTGTTCTCTTCCCAGGAGTTGTCGATGTCATCCACAGCATTGCGCTAATCTGGATGAACTTCTCGATCAATGCTATTCATGGTGACAAGTTCGAAGTAATCAACTATGTAGCTAGCCTTCTGACTTGCTTTTGCTACATCGCCAACATGATCGGGAACGGCTTAATGGCAATCAATCGTTACTCGGCAACTTACAACAGTCATCACAAGGTTAGGAAGTTATAGTTTGGATTGTATTCTTATTGAAGTTTTTCAGCACTTCTCTGAGTTCCGGACCAAGCTCTATATCATTCTAGCACTCATAGCATCGGCCATCTTCTCCATCCCTGCAGCTCTGCGCCAAAAGCATTTCCAGTTCGACTACGCAACCAGAGATTGGGTGTTCAAGATTTCTCCAATGGCTCTCTTCCATGTTCAGCGTTACATCATTCTGTCGTTCATGGTTCTCTACTTCCTCGTAGCCGCCATCTTCACCCTAATGGCCCGGAACAGAATCGCACACTTCATTCACAAAGACAAGTATCACAAAAGTGATCGAACTCTTATCTTCTTTGTTGCCGTACACATTCTACTTCATGTGTGCATGCTCATCTACGAAATTGGAGAGCTTATCGTATACGACTTCATTGTTTTTAAATTTATCCACGAATATTTAGTAAGTAGGTACAGTAGTATGAATGATAGTGGAGTATTTTACAGTACTTTTCGGCTTTCAACCTGATCACCGTCAGCAATGGCTTCGTCATTCTGTTCACAACTGAGAAAGTGAAGAAGGCAGTCTTCAAAACGGCTCGTCTCTTCGGAACCAACAAAGTGTCCAACCAATCAAACACACAGAATCAACAAGTTTTCTCCCTTGCTGTTACTTATTGAAATCTCATGTCTTCCACTTTATTTGTAATAACTTTAAAAAACACAATATCAACCTACTTAATCAAAAGGATCTCTTGTAAAAAAATATTTGTATTCAATTAAGTATTGTCACGATAAAGAAAGTTTACATCTGTGCTGTGGGCGTCATCAGTTAATTGCATTTCGGTGGCATTGGCAAACCAGCTAAGATCTTGTGACGGTTGACACGATTGTTACAGTTACACTGCTGGTCTCCATCAGCCTACAGAAGTAAAGAGAAAAGGGGGGGGAAGAAACGAATGTTTTTGTTTGCGTCCGTTTCTAGGTTTGTCCGATTCATTCCAATTTCTCTTTCATTTGGGTCGATAGGAATCGTGTCTGTCCTCGATACGCGATCGCATATTCTTTCATATTTTTGGGTTGCATCTCATTCAGAACAAAACTAATGTTCTGTATTTTCCAGAAATATCATTCCCCTCTCCTTTCCATTGAACAAAAACAAAAACATTTCGCCAAGTGTTTCCTTTCAATTCTGTTATCTTGTTCCATTCAATTCATTTTCAATATTCAGATGACTCAAGTAGACTATATTGAAAGTCATGAACCAGTGAAAGATGTAAATATAGGATACTGCAAGTATGGTCACGGACCGAAATACGTACTTTGCATTTGTGGAGCTGTCGGGTGTTACAAGAAAGACTGGCCTCTCAAAGTGTTGTCTAACTTTTCTCCGGAGGAAGTTACTATGGTATGCATTGACCCTCCAGGTTACGGTACCTCCAGACCGCCTGACAGGAAACAGGAAGTGCAGCGATGCATGAAAGACAGCGAGTATTGTTTGGGATTGATGTCGGTAGGATTTTTCGATGAGAAATGTTTAAAAATATAGTTCCACTCAGGCACTAAAACTGGAACCGTTCACCGTTATAGGTTGGTCAGAAGGTGCCAGAACAGCTGTACACGTGGCCGCAAAGGGCAAGGAAAAAGTGAACAAGATGATTCTTCTGGCAAGTGGAACTAAAGTCAATCATCTTGGAGCAATGGCCTTCAAAGGTAGGATCCTCATTGGTTCCTCAAAACTTGGGACTTAAAAGTATTGTCAACTTAGGAATGCGTGAGACAAACCATTGGCTACCAGGAGCTCGCCAGCCATATCTCGACCACTATTCAGAAGAGTTTCTGCGAACCCAATGGGCTGCACTCTGCGAAGTCGTTGATCAGTAACTTAAAATTCGAACTCTCTTAAAATAGTTTGATCTTTCAGAGTGCACAACTTCTGCGGTGGTCGGTTCCCTTGCGACTTAGTCCTTCATCAGGTCACCTGCCCTACCCTGATTCTGAACGGAGGAATGGACCGATTCTGTGGAGACCCAAACACTACTTACATTCCAGTGCTTAAAAAATTGGCCAAAGTTGAAGTTCACGCTCAAGGGGGTCACGATTTTTATCACAAGTACCCCAAATGGTTCTCTGGCAAAGTTCTCGAGTTTTTGAAGTCAGAATAGAATGACTCAGAGAACGTCGTATGTTAATAGTGCACAAATTCAAAGAATAAACGATTTATAAGACAATTTTGGTTGCGTTTGAGAATGTAGTTCTATTCGTCGGCTTTCTACGCACGTTCTTGGCACGAGATGCCAAAAGAAGACGTCTCTGCTTTTTGAGCACTCTAGCCAACACTCTCTTCCGATATTCATCCTCCTTGTTGTATTCAGTGACATAACGACTTTGTGGAGCTGGTGCTGGCGCTGGGGCATAGTCATTCGGGGCTAAAATGTTTTCTACTATATAGAATTCACGTTGGAATAAATGATCTCACGTGGTTCAACATATGAATGTCTGTTAACTCCTGCGTTCTTTGGTGGACATGGACAGTATTCTGCATCCAGACCTGGTGGTCCACGAATTCCCGGATAACCTATCAATCCAGGAGTTCCGGGTTCTCCATCTTCTCCCCGTTCACCCTGAACTCCTGGAATTCCGGGTGGCCCTGGTGGAGGAGTGTAGCCTGGTGGTCCCTGCAGTCCGCATTCTCCAGGTGGACCCGGTGGTCCTTTTCTGCCGGGCAGACAAATTTGCCGAATCGAGTTCTGTCCGGGTTCTCCTTTGATTCCAGGAGTTCCTGCACCGCCTGGTGCTCCCTTGTCACCGCATGGTCCCGGTGGCCCTGGTTGTCCGGGCTGGGGAGAGTATCCAGGATTACCCGGCAGACCTGGAAGTCCTTGTGGACCCGCTGGTCCTGGACTTCCTGGGTTTCCTTGTAGACCTTGTGGACAAACAATGCAACCCGGAATTTCTTGATCATAGGCAGTAAGTGCTACTCCGTTGGCACCAGGTCTTCCGTCCAGTCCTCGCATTCCTGGTTCCCCGTTAAATCCTACCATTCCTGGGGGTCCTGGTGGTCCAGATGGACAGTTATTGGCTCGTTGTGCGCAGTCTAAAGTAGTCACTATAGCAGATGGTAAATTATATTGTAACTTACTGCACTGATCACTTTGTTGCTGGGACTGAACAACTGGGGCCGTTGCATAGCTGTTCACCCGACCGTAAGAATTTTGTGACTGGCTGTACGTATCATAGGATCTTTTATTCCAAAACCGATTTCCAGCATTACCAGAGTTACGAGGTTTCCTAATGTTGACACTCGTTATTTCCTTCCACGCTGCATCCGAGAAGTACTTCCACTCCTTCAGATCGTCCAGAGTTTGTTCACGGAAGTCACTGATTTCACGGGACGTCATGATGATAAGGAATAGGCAGAGAGATATGAGTAGTGAAGAGGAAATAAATGCGAACCGAACAACGAAGGACAGCGAAAATTTGGTCTGCATCCAATCCATGTTTCAGAGTGGATTGGCAGATGGGTTTGGCAGTATGGAAATGGAATGATCCAACATTTATATAGTAGTGGGAGGGCGGGCGACATTTGAAAGAGTATCGAGGAACGAATAAATCCGGATCCGGCGCTGTGGTCGGAAAAAAGAAAGAGACACTTGAAATTGAAGGTGTTGAATGAATATGGCTTGAAACAGACACTTTAAAAGGGAGTAAGTGGATTGCCTTGTGAAGATATCTTTAGCCATGGCGTTTCTGATAGGAACGATATGTTTGAGATATTAATCGGTTACAGTAGGTTGTCACTGCCAGTAATTGCACTTCACGGTCATAAAACGGGCAATAAACAGTCATTCTCGTTTATGACCTAACTTTCCCTTTTGAACAGAACGGTACTTCCTGACACAGTGTTCCCTGGTTTACACCTGGAACGCCGGAGCTTCTCGGTGCTGCCACATGATGAAGTTTCGAAACACGGAAAACAATTGATAACAATGTACTGGTTTTGTTATCATTACTTTCCAGACAGCGCTGGGAAATGATGGTTGTTGAAAATGATAACCCGAGAACTTATTCCAACTCGAAACCTGATCCATCGTCTTCTCAAACCAATTTGTAAGTGATCGTGATAATGATAAACTTCTCAATCTTATATTGAAGAAAGCACAAAATCCTACTTGCCGCTCATGCGCTCTCTTCAATTCTCCATGTGGGTATACTTTACTTTTTGTTCATTGAATGGAGCAAAGTCAACAATCCCGTGCTCACTCATTTCCAGAGTGAGTACTTGAACGGATATACATAATCTCTAAAGAAGTTTAGTCGTCTGCCTCGTAATCATCGGTGCTGGTCTAACTATAATCATTGGTCTGGTACTAATTATCTTGAGATATGAACTTAAAATTGAATCTCATGCTAGAAGATTCTTTCACATGTAAGTAAATTCTTATCTGGGATGAGGAATGGTACCGATTCAGCTGGCCTTTGGTGCATATCGGAATGTCTACCGTATACCAACTTGTCACTCAAGTGTTTGTCTCCCATCACGGGTTTTATGAGGTAACTAAATACTAAACACATGGATGTTTATTTGAAAGTTCCCTTCCTAGTTGCCCTCTTTGTACACTGCATGGGCGACTACAGTATCCGTCGCAATTCATCTCATTCTTCACTCAGTCTCCGTTTTCTGGTAGACGCACACTTTTCTTCTTCATCATCGTCATCATCACAAATCGAATCACCAATTCAAAATACTCATGTTCTCGACCGTTAACACAACAACGAAAACATTTTTCATTTAGTGTACCGCCCAACGCGAATGGGGATTATAAAAGGCGTTGTTTTGGCCACCGTCGACACTTCAAATATTTTGGCTGTGATCGGAGCGCTTTTATAATTGGTTTTTACTCTTGTGTCAACTGTTGCAATGTCTATAAATGTGTTTGAGAGATACGTGTTGAATTCTAAGTCACAAGTTAGAAAACTCGTGACTTTGTTTTTCCAATAAGTGATAAATATCTCTTATTTTGTTTCTTTGTGGTCTGATTGGTTTTAGAGGACAAATTATTTCATTTGTTTCGTTGACATTGCAGACTCTTAATTTGCAATTGAACAACAACAGCGTGATTGCCAAAATGAGTGTAACTTCGCTTCCTGAATGTGTGAAAAGTATGTTCATAAACAATTCCTGACCTGATATTAACTTGACAATGATTTGCAGATCTGTTTCCAAAGGAGCAACTTGAATTCTCATCTTCGATCACCGCCGACGAGAAACCGGTTCTGCGTGAGGTTCCACCTGCCACATTAAACCCAAAACCATAAATCATTTGGTAATTACAGGTGTTCACAAAGCATTCTTGTTTCAGTCAATGTGGTGAGATGATCGAAGAAGTGACTAAGAAGCATCCAGAACTTGGAAATCGGTTGGCTGCCGTGCTCGAGGGCAACAAGAGACGACTTGAAGGACTGTCCCCAAGTGCTGTGGAGTACGCTAAAGAGCTCATCCACATGGTCACTCATACGCTGTGCTCTCTGACGATGGACAAACCCGTAGATGACAAGGAGGCAAAACGTCTTCATGAAGCGTTCCAGAACCTTTCTGATGCCGACAAAGCGGGTCTTCAGAGAAACAATCCAGATATCAAGTTCTAATCGACATGTTCACATTTAACAAAAGGATGCTTTTACAAAAAATAAAGTTTTTTTTTCCCAACTTTCGAATTAGGTTCTTTTGGCAAAGTCAAAAACACAGGATTCATTCAAGAACAAAACGTGTTGGATGTGTAACAATGCTTGTTGGCTGGGACTATGAATAACTTATGATTGAACTGAGCACACGCACAGAGTCGCATTCCATCCAAACTGGCAGACAGGGAAGGACTAGTGGACATTGGCAGGGAGGAGGTGCCGTCTCCCAAACGGACCCTTCCTCTGACATGAAGTACCCCGTCTCTCTGTAAATATCCTTTCGGTTTTTGACTTCTCCTAACTTAATTATTTAAAGTGGCAAATACACTCACCGAAATGTTAAACACCATTCGTTTCATTCCTTCAAAGTTCACATTCCGAGCATCAATTCTGACTTGCTCATTGCCACGTATCACAACATCATTTCCATTTATTTTCAGTGGTTCGTCGACTGCTGATCTTATTTTGTTAGTGATTATCTTCTCAGCAGCCAGTTTTTTAATCCGCTTGTCAATGGAGACCGTAGGATGACGGGCGGAGAACAGAGTTCGGCCTGTTGGCGAGAGAACCTGGAATGGAAGGAGAGAAGCATCAGAACTTTCAGTTAGAAAGACTCACTTGGAAGTTGTTGATTCTTTCCATCTTGCAGAGTTTTTCATTTATAGCCAATAAGCTGTCATTTGGTTTTGAAGAAATGAGCATTCTTGGTGCGTGAATTGAGATGTCTTTGCTTGGAAATCCAACTACTTTGTTGGATACCACTTTGTCAAATTGAATTTTGTCTCCAGCCATTTCCACAGTCTGAAAGTTCGGATTTCCGTGTTTGCCTATTTTCAAAAAAAAAAATTTACTTTTTCCATCATGTGTGTCTTTTCATTGAAGCTGTGATGGAATCTAAGGAACTTTATTCCGGTGGGATCCATTTTGAGGGTAGTGATTATCATTACATTGAGCTGAATTGAAATGCAATTTTACTCTTCAATGAAAATATACGGAAAAATGAAAATCCTTACTATCATAAGTAGGAAAGTGAGTAGGAATAGTATAAGAAGACAAACTACCATTGCCAAGAGTCTTTTTGAACGTAGACCGGTCACCTGCAACATTATCTTTGCCACTTCTTCAAAATTCAACTCTCACCTCGTCTTCTAAAGAGTTCTGACCGTTTGATTCAGAAAGGTTCTCATTGTCATCAGAATCCATCTGGAATGGGAATTATAACAAAATCAATAATCAACGGGAAACAAACGTTTCACAGGCACAGCCGTCATCAGCGTAGAGCCGGCTCAGGGACAGTGTAAAAATGGGAGAAAGAGTATTAGACGGCCGGAGAGATAGATGACATATTGCTAACTGATGGTGTCGTTTCAGTAAGATATGTTCCATGGACATCAATTGTTCCATTTATTTTTATGAATTATGATGGCACCCCTGAGTTTCAGTTGAGAATTTCATAAATAGAACTTGATCCTGATCCTGAATCCCACATGAAGAGAATTTCTCATATGTAAATTTGATACTTTGGATGAAAAAACCCAAACAATTCCCATCTACCCCTCGTTCCCACATTTTCATTTTCACTTTCTGATTCATCCTCTCCATTAGCACTTCATTGGATTTGCGATCACTAAAGTTTGATTGTTAAACGTGTCCTTGCGGAGGAAACCCCGAGGAACGGACACGAACAGCTTCCACATGACCTGCACACACGTCGACCAGTCGGCCATTGGAAACATGTGCTGAATGGGGTTGTACTCAAGTACAGGCTCGTCTCTGAACCCTTTCAGTCGCCGGCCGACTCTGTCATTCCACTAGCCCGCCCTATCGCATTTCACCGCAGCCACTCGGCTCTCTCTTTTTCACGCAACGATTAGTTTGTTAGTTTTCCATTCCATTCCACTCCCTTTTTCACTTCTTCCACACATTTTCAGTGCTCTTTTTTTGAATAGGTTCCTTCTGTTCAGATGGTCTTTAGTCACTCTGTTTAGTCATTCGAATCAATATCATATGTTGTTGGAATCGTTTATGATAGTGTAACAACATGTAAAAACGAACGAGAACTGGTTCTCTATTCCCCCCTTTTCCTAGCCCGAGAATCGATGTATTTTCACAATGTTCACGTTGTCACTGCTCCCTCTATTGTGTCAACATGACACATATTCACTTCCCCCTCCAAACCAAACATGTTCATTTTCCAAACCATGGTTTTTAGAAGCATCAAAAGTTTGTCAAGTTGCCGTTCACTCCATCTCATTATAGTCTGCTCATGCGAGCCTCATCAAGCTCGGAACGAGACGAAGCGAACCGCGCCGCGCAAAAACTGACGCGAGGCGGTCATCAGCTGTGCGTGTGTCCCTCTCATGCAAAAGGAGAGAGACGCTTCGTCCCCGCTTCTTTCCTCTTTTTCCCTCACATCGCCCGACCACTAAATCCTTCGTTTCTCTGGAGTCTCTCGTATTCTCTCTATCTTTCCTCTCATTTCCTTCCTCAAGCATCCAAGTTCAGGGTACTTGAACGTAGTCAGCTGACGTAGCATTTACCAACTGACTTTGAACTCTGTTTCCCACATCTTTATTACATCTTAATCCTTCAGAATGTCTACCGCAGTCATTGTGAGCCGCCCGCCCTCTCAGACGGCTTCTTTCTGTGGTCCTCATGCAAACAGATGTTCCCTTTCATCATCCAGTTCCGAATCCATTCCTGCCAAAGTGAAGCCAACTGACGTAAGCTTCTTAAATATAATTTGTGTTCGAAAATTGTCAAAGAAAACTTTTGCAAAACACTGCGAATTCATAGCAGTCTCATAATTAAATTTTTGTGATTTCAGTTTGAAGAGCTCGAACTTCGGATCGAAAAGGAGTTGAGGGAACGAGATGATCAGTGGAGAAAACACGAGAAAGCCCAGATTCAGTTCCTGCAGACCGAGACATCGAATATGTTGAAATCTCTGCACAACGAGATTAATAGACTGTCTAATGAGCTGCGTGAGGAGAAGAGACAAGCAGCTAGTGGTGGAGAGACAGCCGAGAGAATCGCTGAATTGGAGAAAACGATATCTGAGAAGGATGCCTATACGAAGAGCTTGGAGAAGAAGGTTACAACTACAATTCAGAAGTTGCAGGAGCAAATCACAATTCAAGTGAGATACTCGTTCTCAACTTGTAGATCTCATTTTTTCAATTTTCAGAGTGAAAGGATCCGTCAGCTGAACGAAGAGCTGAATGACAGAAACCAGACGGTAACTCATTTGAGTCAGCAGTTGCGTGCCATCAAACTTAGAGAAGCCATGGCAACTTCTCAGCATAGACGACGCGCCTCTCAACAGAACTCTCCTCCCGTCACCTCCCCATCCAGCCCTCATCGAATCTTTCCTCCAGTGTCCAGTGGTCTTCTGTCTGCGTCTGTCGCCGTCACTTATCCAGGAGGAGGGAATCGACTGAGTATCCAGAAGCGATCTACTTCAGCCATCAGAGCTCCGACTATGCCAAACTGATCAGATAAGAGGAACTCTCACTTTAACCTTACTTGATGGGTCCAAACAAAAACCGATGTGAATAAGTATGCACATTTTGCAATATTGAAGAATTGAATGAATCGTTTCATGTTTTATTAGTTTAATAACCGGTATACAGTCTCATGTAGTTTATTATCTGGTCAGTAAAGTCAGTTCACAGCGGGCTCATCGACGTATTCGATGACTTCCTCGTATGAAACGTCTTCTGATTTTCCGGCTTTACGTTTTTTAGTATTCATTGGGTTACCTGAATGAAACACGCCGTTTTTCAAGCAACAAAACAATTTTAATGCACCCCACCATTTTCATCCTCGTAAACAATCTCCTCGACAACAACTTCAGGTCTTGCTGCCGATGATGTCGGCATGCTGGGTCTCGCTGTTGTCCGCTTGGTCAGTGGTGGAGGGGAAGGCTTGAGTGTTGTTGTTGTTGATACGGGTGTCGTCGGTGCCGGAGAGGGGGGTGTTGTGGTAGTGGAGGCAGCAGTGCGAGTGGAAAAAGTTGTGGTGGGAAGTGGGCTGCTGATCTAAAGATAATGAACTTATACTTACAGTTCCAATTCAACTGTACCCTGTTGATTGTAGTTGTGGCTCGTGGAGTGGTGGTGGTCTCGGTGGCGGGAGCAAGTATGTCTTGAGCTATGACATCATTTGCGATCCCATCAATTAGTTCAGAAATTTCCACGCGTTTGCGCTTTGAGGTCACTGGCTGGGTAACCACTAGTTCAGTAACAAGTTCATCAGCTAGTGCCTCGGTGGTCGTGGCAGCTGTGGAAACATCAGTTGTCGTGATAAACGGTGTGGTGCTTGGTGGTGCTTTGCTTGAACTAGTGACAATCTGGAACTTCGGAGTTCACAACACAGAATAACACAACTTGCACATCTAGACTTCTAATATAGACCCACATAGGTAAACAAAAGCTTTAGTGTTATTTGAAGTTTATTCAAAAAATAGAACAAAAGCTCCTTTCCCCATTGTTAATAAATTATTAGAAAAAATAAACAAATAAGTTAAAGGGTATAAAAGAACACCTTCTCCTGTCGTTGTTGAGATACATGGTGCCGGATGAGATGTCTGAAGTCCACAATTTCCGCTGGACTCAGGTCGTCAGAATGATCCACGTCGATTTGCTCAAAGAATGTTTTGATCATATTCCTAGGAATTCCATATTTCTGTTCGATTAGAAGAGCGATTTCGTCGAAAGTGACGGCGTCGTTTCCATCCAGGTCGAATTCCTTGAAGTGGTCAGTGGCGAACTTGATGGAACTTAATCGAACGAGTCTGTTGAAGTCGGCTAGTTCCACTTTGTCCAATTTTCCACTTTTGTTCTGATCCGCAATGTTGAACAGAGCCGCCGTTTCTTCGGAGTCCATATCATCCTCTTTCTTTGTTGACTCGACTGCTTCTGCTGTGCTCACCAATCCATCGCCATTTGTGTCAATTCTCTGTATGTTTCAAATAAAGACAGCGGTTATGAGTGTTTTCTAACCTTCATCTTTTCCATGGCATCCTTGACCGATCGAGCTCGGATTACAGATCGGAAACCGGCAAACTCTACATTATCCAGCTGACCGTCCTCATTCTCATCAGCCTGACCGAAAAATGGGGCCAGGGTGGCTTCATCAAAACCGTAGTGCTCAAAAGCTACTCGCTTGGCTTCATCAAGAGTCAGGGTTCCACTGTTATCAGCATCCACCACTCGCATTGCTTTTCTACACATTTCAATGATTAGGTCTTTTTTTTTAAGAAGTGAACGCTCACTTGCTGTTCTCGATTGCTCTAGCTCTGACGATCCTTTCAAAATCTGCAAACTCTGGTGCGTTCAACTCTCCATCCATGTTTTCATCGACACTTCCAACCATTGATGCCACGTCACCTGCTCCAATACCTTCTTGTTCGAATGCGATTGCCTGCGCCTCATCAACGGAAATATGACCGTCTCCATTCAAATCCGCATTCTACAAATATCGAGAATAAACCAAAACAAACTTCTGATCTTGCCTCACCTTCATAATCTGTCTAGCCAATCGAATTGTCATCCCGCGGACTCTCCTTCTCAATTTGCTGAACAACGTAGAGTTCATGCGGTCACCGAGCTCAGCTGGCACTAGTTTCCACAATCTGGTCACATCGTGATGCCCGATACCATACTCTTTCAATAGATAACTCTGTGCTTCTTGGAGTGAAAGCAGTCCGTCTCGATCAGTGTCAATGTTCTGCATGTAGCGGAGTGCTGCGTTCTCAGCCTTTTCAAGAACCAACATTCGAATGGCATCGAATTCTCGGGCGTCCAGAACATCATCATGATTAGTGTCGACCTGCTTGAACATATCCTCAACGACAGACGCCGAGAGACCGTGATGGACGAAAGCAGCATAGCGAATCTCATCAATGTCCAGTACGCCGTCTTCGTTTACATCAACACTAACGTCCACCCGCATCGGGATGACACGTGGCGGGGGTACAGTATTCTCTTCTGTCACCTCGCTTACTGTCTCTTCTTCTACTACTGGCGCTTCCGCTTCCACTCTGTCTCCATTTTCCACAACTGTAATCAGAATTCAAAAAGATTACTGTAGGTTCCCACTTACTTGGTGTTATGGGTAAGCCGTGTAGAAGTACCAGTAGAGGAAAAAGGAATAATACCGTTATCCGCATGGCTGAAAGAAAGGGAATTGGACAAGTTCAGGGGATGTTCAGCTCAGCTTCAAATCCGCGTACATTGGCGCACTCCTGCGCGCGCCAAAAAGCGCACGCGTGCCGCTTCCCTGCGCGAACGATGCGGGAAGCGTGCGGATC
>LR578223.1:0-31564 GCA_900536345.3 Caenorhabditis sp. 39 LS-2015 | reverse complement strand
TCCCGCCAAGATTCCCACTGATTGTTGCGGAATACTTTTGGGTCGTCGCGCCTGGCGCCCCATTGTCGTCACGATTCAAGACGGTCTGTGCAGTCTTGCTCGCGTCAATTGGAGCGAACACAGTCGCGCACCTACCCAAATATAGATCGGGTGCGGAAAAAAGGTGGCGAGATGTTTGCGTCTCGCGGGGTAGCTGCAGAAAAGCAACACAGCCGCCAGGAGCAGCAGCAGCTGCAGCGGAGTTCCATGTTCGGGATATATTCGGCTCCTCCGCGCTCTCTTTTTGTGCTCCCACGCGCTTCGTCGCCGCGGCTCCGCCACCGCTCGGACGTCATTCCCAATCTCTCCCCTCACATCGCTTCCGACGACTGCGCACACACAAACACAAATACAGTATGAACTATGTTTGCTCTGCTGTTAAATATTCGCTACGCAACATTTTTTGCAACTTCTCCCTCTGATTTCCCTCCCTTTCGTTCGCTATCTCTTCTCCCGATTTATCAGCACAGGTGCACCCATCCGACCTCCGCTAACTCTCTTATCACTGACACTGCTCTATTGTCTTTTTCTCTTTTTTTTTACGTTTCACCTGTGCGTGTGTGCGTAGTACTACTATGTACTAGGATGTCGCTTCTGTCAAACGTCACGCCGCCGCGCTGAAAAGCGTGACGTCTTTTGCACACTCTATTCCTGCAAAGCGCAGAAAAAACACAAACGCTCTACTCTCCGCACCGTGACGATGGTTGCAATCACGGTTGAGAAAAAAAAACGGCGCCGGCCAGACGATCTTTCCAGCTGGCAGAGTGTTGCCATTTTCCAACTGATAATCACTTTCGAAAGTGAGAAGGCGAATGACAGCTGTCTTTAACACTATCAACCGCTAGGAGGGCAAGGAGTGACAATTTTGACAGGAAGATGGAGATTTTTGGAGAAAGTCCCTTTTAAATTTAAAAGGTTGAGCAAAATTTTCGAAAAAACTCTAACCACATGCACACCTGCGATGCACATTTCGCGGTTCACATCTGGCCGATTTACCCGAGGAGCCACGGCCTCCGTGTCGGTCGCCGCGGCCCTAGCGACACAATGAATGGTACACAGTGCCAGGCACGGCCACGAGGCCATGAGGTCTGCCCTCTTCGCCTGAGTCATCTGGCTAATGAATGGTTGGGAAGAGAGCGGGAGACCAGTTCTGGTACCTGCTGGAGCGAGAATTTATGACCCCTCACATGAGTCCATTACTCCATGAGAGGTCGAATGGAAGTTTTTCCTCAATCTGCGTTATGGGATTGGTCGACTGAAAACGGAAAGTTTTATGAACTATGGAACCAAGAACCTGAAACGAAACCAAAGTTCGGCCACTCGTGCTCGAAGATCAACACCGATCAACTGAGTTTCTTCCGATTCTCGACAACATGTTTCCAAATGTGCAAGAGTCAGCTGGTTCTGGTGCTAATTGTTGAAACAGTTTTAGTGTTGTTTCGTCTTTTGGATGCTAGTTTGATTACGATTACTCTCGCACTCCGGAATTCCAGTCCCATGTTTTCTCTTTCCAAACCACCCCATCGAAACTTTGGCATAGTCAGCAAAAGAGTGTAAGTAGGTTGTTTGTCAGCCATCGGTGCGTTCCATGTGACACTCTGGGCGCCGATACTGATGATGAAACTGCCCAACGACGGGCGCCGACGCATTCAGCAAACATTTTCAGTTTCCTTCTCCTTCTCACGTCCAATTTGCCATAGTAGTGGATTACTGTACTCTGAACTAGCTGATCGCGCAATTCCAACGCGCGTGATCCTCCTAATTCCTGCTGCTTTCGTTGCTGCTTGGCCCGTTCGTTCCGCCGCTCCCTTCTAGTTCAAACACTGATAAATTTAGCTAGGCGAGAGAGGCAGAAAGACCCGACCGGTTGTACCTTCCCGAAACGACGCCACGTGATCTATTCTCTCTCTCTCCCTCTTTCTTTTGCAATTCTAAGCAAACAATGGCATAATAATTCCTGCAACAGTAATGACGATCTTTTTTCTGCCAAAAACCGTTCACCACGCAATGTTTGCAAATGCAGATGAATGCAAATGATTTGTGCCTCTATATTTGGCTTCTGATCAACTCAACTTTAGTGTTCTGACTCGGGTGGAATGCACTCTTAGATGAAATTGGAGCCAATTGACGCTCATAAAATGTTGCGAACATCTGTGTGTCTAGTCTAGACAGCCAAAGTTGTGTTTTCTGCCGAAATGAGCTCAATCTGTGGCGAGTACAATACGCGATGGCCCACGAGACCTCTCGATGATTGCATTTGTTTCCGGAGATGATGATGACTGCTTGCCTCCATTTCCCCCGCCGCTCCCAGCTCTTTGAAGAAAACCAACACATGAGGGCTTGCCTCGTGGTGCTCTTCAGAAAAGGTCATGGTACCCTTCTCGTCTTTCCTCTACTCTTCCTTCTCTTCTTTCCCTCTTCTCTACTCCGTGTGCCTTTTTTTTAGTGGTCACTCTTTTCAGCTGGAATATCTCTCTAGTCTGACTGGAGCTCGAAAAAAGCAGCAGCCGTGGCACAGAGTCAGAAGGTGGAGCACCACGTCATCGTTGATGTGAGTTTGTTTATTTATTAGAAGCGGAGAGGACCCTTGCCTTCTCCACTCCTAGAGAAACACTGCGGTGGGTGCAGAGAACTGGGCATAGTCAAGTTTGAAAGGGCACGGGCACTCTTTCCGGCCCACTCATCCGGACCGGATGATCAATCATCTGTTTTATGTAGATTGACTCAATGTGACCACCACGTGTGTCGCCGTCCCTTCACTGTGATGTTGCTTTTGCTGCTGCCGCTGCTCCTCTACAATATAATCCATTCGAGGGTCGTCGAGATTCCATTCAACCAGATAGATAGATACGGGCACACGCTTGTTGACTTTTTGTGGTGATGTGTGTTTGAGCATTGCCCCCTCGTGGATATTACATGTGTATTTGTTTATTTGAGACCGTCCGTGTCTCTCTCTCTCTCCCTCTCCATCGGTCTCTTTGTGTCGACAACTAGTCAGTTGAGTCCACGACTCGCTTTTTTTGGACACCCCCGCTCTTCAAATGATTCGTCATCTCTCGTAGGCTTCACAATTTCCATGTGACCTCGGAAGTCTGGATGATGACTCGCTTTGACTGGACTGACTCAGAATCACCGGAAAGACGAGAACATCTAGTGGGCAGCAGCGGCAGCGGGAGCGTGAAAAGGTTTCTGCAAAAAACGAGGGCAGCAGCTGCTCCGGGTTCGGGATCTTCTTTCGCATTTTCATTGACGTAGTAAGAAAGCGATTTTTTGGTCTTCCCGAGGCGCTCCTCGTTATGAGTCGATGAAATATAGCGCCACATCTCGGTCCACTTGATTTATGGGATCCGCCACACCACCACCACCACTTTTCTTTTTGATTCCTCTAATGCGTTTCAAACGAGTATCCTAATGGAATGGAATGGGCGAGGAGCAGGATGGGGTCCGTCCGTCCCGTCCCGTCCCGTCCCATTCCACTTTCGAAAACGCATCTGAAGCCAAGCTGAGCCGGCTGCATGTGACGATGGTGGCGATGGTGGTGGTGGTAAACGGAGGCCCTCTGATGAATTGGGTCATAAACGGAGAGATGCAGCTTTCGAAGTGGCGAAATGAAAAATTTCAAACTAGAAACGGGTCCCTTTTACTCGAAAACGAAGACCACCAAGAAGAACAAAGAACTTTGAGGTTTTGAAACTTTGAAACTTTGCTTCTTCTCTTTCACTTGCTGCTTTCTCAGTTCCGGAAACACGTCTGTGGCTTTTTCTACGTCACAAATCAGCGAAAATGATGCAGCTGATTCTCGAGAGATGGAGAAGAAGAAGAAGAAACGACGTACTCTTCAAACCGCAACAGTGTGAACTTTTAGCCGTGATGGAGTTACACTGCCCTCTTTTCGAGTCAGATCAGGTTTCACCTGCTCCGCTGTCCCTTTCCTTCTTCTAGTGCTTCTGGCTCGCTGCCAAGTCTTTAGCGTATGCGGGAGCGGGCGGCTATAGTGTTTTATTGCAGTTTCGGAAAGATGAAGCGGGCGAAGGAGGGAGAAGAAGGCGAGATGATGATGGCCATTCCGGGCTTTCCGTCACGTGAAGAGGCGCCTGTTGCGCGCACGCCCGCTAAGAAAAAAGAGAATGACGACTAGCAAAAAACCGCTTGTGCTGCATGTGTGTCAGTATGTGTGCTGTGCTGCGGGAAAAGTGACGTTGATGTTTTTATTTCGGGCGTCACGGTGGTGGTAGTGGCGGTATTGGACTGTCGAGGAGAACGTCATGCCTGCGCGATGAATCAGACGCACCCCAGCATGCCTGTGATTCATTGTTTGACCTACGCCCGCGTGTTTCCCGAATCGAACTTGTGTGGAATAGAACACTTTGGGCGCCGTCACCGGCTATTGGCCGGAAACGAGAGAGGAACCGATGAGATTTATTGGTTCGAGTGGGCGGAAGAGATAGCCCGAGTGTTCCTGGAATATCTGCTGCAGCGGTAGGTAGGTAGCAGGGTTTTTTTACTCTCTCTCTCGGAGCCTGCGACACCAGCCGCCGGCAGGCATCCCCTAAGCTGTTGTGTGTTCCCTCTTCTCTTCCTTCCTTACCACCAACAATTTTCGGCTATGTCGTCAACAAGTGATGATGATGGCGATGATGATCACGTGAATCCAGAGGATCCTGGGTCTTTTGTTAAAGAGGAGAATCCCCGCACGGCGGTACTGCTTGTTTGCTAATTTGGGGTCATATGGTCGCCGGTCGATCGAGCTAGAGGAATGTGATCGTCTTAGCCTCGTAGAGGGAATAAGACTACTGGCGCGCGGCCAGTCAGCTGAGATGAGGTGCCGGGAGGTGGCTAGCATCGTCTTCTCCTGTCATCATCATGGACACCGCACGCATTGTTTGCCAATTTGAGGGTCATATGGTCGATCATCTGGGAAGACAGGAGACCGAGAGAGAGGGAAGAGTTATCAGTCGTTGACAGGGAGATTCTGCGAAGGTGATACGATGCGACAAATTGCAACAAATTGGGCGGTGGTCGGTCATTCAATCTTTCCTTCCTTCCCCCCTTACTCTCCTCTCCATTCCTTGTTCCCTTCTTGTGTCCTGCGACTGAGAAACGACGGACAAACATTGCATCGCTGGATCTCCCGCACGCTTGGCCGCATTCCCGCGCTGGGAGGGCTTTGATTCGCTTACACTCTCTTTTCTCTCTTTCTCGTATGTCCATCAAGTTGGCCGAGTGCCAAGAGCGGCCCGAAGTTTTTCGCCGAAATAGCCGCCCTCCCCTCCCCTTCCGTTCTGTTTTCTCCCGCATTCCTGACGATGTCTGCGTCTTGACACTTTTGGCGCACAATAAAGAAGAAAAGAGTGGAAGTAGAAGAGAAGAGAAAGACGAAGAAGAAGAACTGGGATATCTTCTCTCTTCGTCTTCTTGTTAGATGTTGTTGTTGGTTCTGCTGTTCCTCGCTGGGTGGCCGCGCCCATCGTGACAGGCACAGGCTGAGCTTCACGGCGTTAGGCGACCAGCGTCCTCGAAGAGTTTACACGTTCTCTTCACGGAGACGGAGTCGTCTTCGTCGTCGAGCCGGGCGCTGGCGACGGGGAGCCCAGCGGTTCTTGACGCGAGGGGGCACCATCACGTCGTCAGCCCACCGTGGAGACGTCGTCGCCGCTGCTTTGATGAATTCTTTGTGTGTACGCGCCCTCTTCTCATCTGTCTGTCTAGTAGTAGCACGGAGCGGCGCTCCTCGCCGTAGTGTACGGAGTTTCTGGCGCCGTGCCAAGTCTCCGCCCACCGAATGCAGGCGCTTGCGCTGTGCAGCTGGTTGTTGTGCGTTTTGCTTGCGGCCTCCTTCTTTTTACTTGTGCCCCTGCTGCATCTGAACTCTGCCCCTGTTCGGAACAAACTCCCGGAGAAACCTCTCCTGCAAAACGCGGTGAACATTTGATTTCTACGCTATCTGCATGATATTCTCGCAACAGTTTGACTGCAAGCCGCGTCGTAAAACTCCGAGGTACGTCCGTTTGCACTATGGTCTGCACTTTTGGCAATCATCATAAAAATGCTTCCTAGCCTCTTCGACAGTCGTAGTGGTACACTCTTTCTCTCTCTAGCCGTCCTTTTGATGACCCATAAATCCAATCCTCCTCCAGTTTCCCATCCCATCAACCTCCCACTTCACTTTTTCTTTCTTTCTTTCACTCGCTTTGTACTTTAATAGAGTCTTTCCCATTGGATTGGCGGTAATATATTCCACTTTGGCTCGATGCGCCTGCTCACGCGCTCCGAGTACCCAGAAGAGGACCTCCTCGAGAAAGGGAGAGGGGTCACATAATCGAATCTGGTTGTGAAACGGATTGGTTTTGTAAGGGGTTTTGGAAGCGGGCGTGGAGGAGAAGGAGGAGGAAGAAGAAGATGAAGGACACGTCTTCAGGAGCCCTGCACATTTGTTTTAGAAATGCATTCTGCCATCATTCTTCTTCGTCTTTTCTTCCTCCTTCGACTTCATTCGCCCGTTGACAGAATCCACTTATGCACTAAAAGAGAGAACCCCCGTCCTTGTTGTCGTCGCCGTCGACAGCTTCAAGTCATTTGTTTTTGAAACGACGACGTAAGGGAAGTAGACGAAGATGAAGTCGTGTGGGTCGTTTGCTAGTTCGGTGTCCCCGATTCTTTGTGGATAGTGAACAGCGCCCCGTCACTTTCACGTGACAACAGCATTCACTTCGCTTTTTTCCTTCTTGTTCTTCTTGTAAATACATAGTATTCTCGCGCCCCGCACTAGTTCGGCCCGCTCCTCCTGTCAAACGGGTTCTCTCTCCCTCCCGCGTCGTCTGCTACTGCTGCTGCTACTGCTACTACTGCATGCTTATTCTCATGTGACTCGGAATGCTAGGAATTGTTATTGTTTTTTGACTGGGCCACCCCTCGTCTCCTCCCGCGCCCGTCCGTCAAGCCGTTCATCCGGCGCGGAGAGAAAAGAACGCGCGCGTTTGTCTTCTGAATTGAAAAAAAGTTGTGGCCAACGATGGGAGATGACCGCAAACTTTTTTCGTGGTGGGTGTGGACAGATGGATCTGTTGTTGTTGTCGGGGGCAGGCCAGTTCTCTGTCAGTCCGAGTTCGTTCTCAGAACGGCAGCCGATTTCTGAGCATCACATTTGCCGGAGATCTTTACTGAAAATAGAAAGTACACTGTCCGATGGCTAATCGTGCATTCGTCTCTTTTGTTCCATCCATCCAGCTCTTTGAGGTAAATAGTACGTTACGCAATGCCATCTGATCAAAGTGATGGATTTCAAAGAGCAAGCACCGCCAGTACGACCGCAACAAGCCCTGAACTATACGAACAGACGGCGTTGAATATTACACCTGATCATTGGTGACCTGGGAATTCCTGGGTGCAACTGCACACAGGGACCCCCTTGTTCCGTACTCCAAGCACCGACCAGCTGATACATAATCGGAACGCGCGCGTACGACTTTTTATCATTGGGGGTTCCCCGGATGAACGACCTGTCAAGCGAGATCAAAAGATCACAGTAATAAATCAATGCAAGAGCAGCGCAACATTGCCGGTGGACCACCCTCGCCGTATCTACCCGGCCAACGTAGATCGTATCATTCCGATGAAAGATACCGGGCCAACCGGCCAGGCCGGGATACAATTATCGGCTTGTTCTCCATTGTAGTGTTCCTTTCATTAAGAGACGAACATAGCGACACTCATGCATAGATCTGATTGTTTCGAACGGGCCCGAGTACACTACGAGTATTGCATGCAGTCATTGTTTCTTTCACTCGCCGACACGTAGAAGAAGTTCAACGCACTTCCTCCTTCTCTCCAAGTTTATGTGTCATTCCCCGAATCGGGAACTTCCTTATTCTTCTTCTCCTTTTCCTTGTCCATCTCGTTTCTCTTCTTCCTTCTTTCTGTCTTCTTCCTTTTTTAGCTTTGTCCTGCCTATCTATTCTTGCTGCCCCCTCCCTCATCTCACGGCGATCATCAGCTGGGCAGTTTCTCTTGTAAACGAGGCGACAAGTTTGATATGATGTATTGTGTCTGCTTTCGCAATGTCTCACCCAACGTACTCCCTAACCAACCAATCAGCTGACTGTCAGCTGGGCCGAGGGCCCTGCCGGTCGTCGTGTAGTATCAACAATGTCTGATTCAGCACTGTCACTGCTTGCGGAAAAGAAAGAGAGAGACAGACACACATTTGTGTCACGTGCATCCACACTCCGCCTGCTGGTTGGCTGTAGGGAATCCCTTCTTTTTTGTTCGGCAATCATCATCATCGCCATCTTTATCACGACCACCACCGTCCTCATCATTGCCATCTTGGCTCGCTCGAGTCGGTTTCCGTTCCCTTTATTTCTCTTGTTCCTCTCGGCTGCACGAGCCGTTTTTTTATGTGAAAGAAAGTGCTAGCCACTTGAAATGTTGCATTTCTCCGAATTTCCACTCTCCCTTCTTCGTTTTTTTTCTCTGTACTTGCGTGAGGACCGCGCGGGCGCCAGGACGCCGCGCGAACGGTGGTTGCCACCACCTGGCACCTTCAAACAAGTACAAACAAACTATGAAGGGATAGAGAAGACGGAGGAGAGTGCTTGTGTGGAAAAGTACAAACAGTACAGTACCACCCTAGTAGTAGTGCAACTTTTCTGCGCACCGCACCCCACTCCTCCCATTTGTGTTTTGCTCTTTTGTCGGCACTGCGGAGCCAGGCCATATGAGATGGTGTCAAGGAGGACGGCGAGCAGGCGCCGTTTGCACTTCCCTTCCTGACCGCTGTCCTTACTTGTCAAGCAAGAGTCTCGTCATCGTCGCCAGCACGGCGGCCGGAGGAGGAAATTTGGAGGAAGAGCACAAGTTTTGCACGGAGAGCGTACGGGGCGGGGCCAAGACGACGGGGAGCCGCCAAAAAGTCATGTGATTGATGAGTTGTTCTTCTCCAACTTCATGTGCTGATGCTCCATTTTCTCTCACTCATTCTTCAAAGAGTTTTGAGTTGGTCGGTTTGTTGTACCGAGTCAGCGAGAAATTGGAGGAGTAGGTGGAGCCTAGGCCTCTCTCTCTCTCACTCTCCACCAGAAGCAGTGTGTAAAGCTTTTCCGATCACCTATCTCTTTCTTCGCTCTCATCATCCGGATCTGTTTCCCGCTCTTTTCGTGTTTAGTTTAGTCGCCGTGGGTGACAAAAGTTCGATTGCTTGCGTCCCCGTATCTTCGTATCTCTTTTTTCCTGCGATTTTTCCAGGAAGAAATGTTCTCTTCTTCACAATACTCAGAACTTTGATCTAATAATCGATCCTCTCACCTGAGCAGTTGTCATAATCTCCAGTAGAAGTGATGATGAACTATGTCACACCAGGTGCCCTAGTAGTCATAATGGTTTGCCTAGTAGTGCAGCGTATCGGTAGTCGCATGTTGCTGATGTCTCTCAATTACTGTAACATAATCCGAGACAAGAGGGTAGCCGCCTCCGACGCTCGAGATTTGCCCAGAACGCAGTAGACAGACAAATATCCGCCTCGATTAAGCTTGATCAATGCCAAATTAGAGCACACATTGACATACACTACATCAGGGAAAAATAAAGTGTGTTCTAGGGCTCCCCGATGTTGCCGACTCCTACCTGTATTTGTATAACCTTTTTGTCTAAATCTCTCTGCCTCTCGTCTCTCGCCTCCTCTCCCTCCACTTGGCTTCGTTCCAAATCAAACGAACCCGCACACACACACACACACACACTCCGTCCCTCCCCCCTCACACACATTCCTTTCGTGCAACGGCGAAACACTGAGTTTAATGGCGGTACAGTGTTCTTCGCCCTTTAGTCGGTACATCTTGAGCGCACCATTCCTCAGTCCGGCGGACCCAACAGCACCTGCTTCATGTTGTTGCTGCCGCTATGTGCACTAAATCGCGTGGTCCTAAGGTTCTTGAATTAGAAATGAGGATTTGAGAAGCGGTGCGCGCGTGACTCTCGTTGGTGGTGCCAGAGTCCAGGAAAAGGAAGCCTGATTTTAGTATACCAATTTTGAAATTTCGGAAATCATTCTTTCTTGATTTAGTATCAGAAGACCATCATTGTTCACTTCGTATCAGACGGGGATTAAAGTGGGATTACATCCCTTGCCACCTTGCTCGTTGCTCATTTTTATTTACGGGGCGGCTCCTCCTCTCCGAACGATGCGTCCGTCATAATCGGATCTTGGCACTAGGCCAACACTTCCTGTTGTTCCGCTGAACCCCTGTATACATCCTCTGGTATGTGTATCTCTCCCTCTCTCTCTTTCCCTCTCAATCGCCCTCACTTCACTCACTCATTCCTATGCCCAGGTATTAGTCACGGTCTTGCCAAATCCTCTTTCACACTTGTGCTGGTGTAGATCCCTGTCATTCGGCGTGTCATTCCACCCTCTCCAACCTCACCTTCCCCACTCGCCCTTCTACCATTCTCATTTGGAGTTTCTACAAGACCCCCCAGTATCGACTTGATGTGCTGGCTGGAGGCAGCCAAAAGACACCCGATTTCACATTTCGCGTCGTCCCGGCGATTTATGTGTCTTTATTCTAACGGAAGACGGGCGAGGGCGCCTACAAAAGTACGCGCAAAGTGCAAAAATACCCGCTGATGTGAGTGTTGGCCGGTCGCCAACCACCTCTCTTCTTTTCACTCGTTTTTCTTCACGGGGCCCCGGGAGACGGAGAGACGATGTAAATTGCTATTATTCGCTTCTTATCGTCGTCGTCTCCTCCTCCTTCGCTGGTGGGGTGGTCGTTGACGGTGACGACGCTGACGCCAAGGGCGAAAAGTCACGCGTCGAACACACAGACCACCCGGCTGGAGAAAAAGAGAAGACGTACCACCCTGCGGTCTCTCTTCCCGTGCGCGTGCGCGGGAAACAATTCCTTCACGCAGGTGCTTGGTACCAGAGACACGCCCCCTTCCTCCTCGTTCTTCCCCATTCCCTTCGTTACCTCCATCCTCCTCATCCTTCCTTCCTTCTCATCATTTTCCCGCCGCCCGCCCATCCTCTCATCCCATCTGCCGTGCCTGTCTTGGTCTTCTCCTTCTTCTGCAGCAACACTGTCCTTGGTGGGAGGGGGTGCCGTTCGAAGGAAGATGGTTGCCTGCTGCTGCTGACCTTCCCCCTTTCCTCTCCCTCCTTCTCTCTATCAGCCGGCGGGAGACTCCACCCCCGAAGACACCAGCCGGTTGAGTGTCTTTCAAAGGACGTTATGTGTGCGCGCACCACACTCTAGGAATGCAGTAGTGCTCGCGCGGGAGGGCGGGCGGGTTGACTGACGGACGGGCTCTTTCCTCCTTCCATTGCTGCTGCTGCTCACTGACGACCCTTGTCCCCTCCCACTTTCCCATGCCACACACACATACAATCGTCCTTTCTCTCTAGCCCTTCCCTCCGTCCCCTAACCCGCGCACTTGTCAGCAAAAACGAGGAATTCGCGCGCTCACTTTTTTGTGCTTTCGCTTTTGCGGTGTTCTTCTTCTTCTCCCTCTCCTCTTCTTACTCTTGTTTTCTTTTGCTTTACGCGCACTGCGCTCTTCCTCAGCTGACCGAGAATGTGACTGACCATCCGGAAAACAGGTTCCTTCTTGGACCTGCTGACAGCTCCTTCACCTCCGTGTCTTGCTCATTCTTCTCTCCTCTTTGCCTGTCACCATCAGTTTCTCTTTCCTCCTCGTCCACCGTCCTCCGAATTGTTGCAAACAGTCGAGTCGGGTGATCTTTTTGATTGCATTTGATTGCCTCCCACTCCCGCGCACCCACTTCTCCCGCACGTCCGTTTTGAATTGCAAATAGCCTCTGCAAAGATGAACTCTTTGATTATCATTCCTATACTGTAGTTGCACTTAACTCCTCCCACCACGATCACCATCCCATAACCGGATGTTCCGTTCCATTCTCGTAATTCCATTCCTCGGGGTGTTCATATTATATATATATATGTATAATCCACTTCCTGGTATACAGTCATCGGAAAGGCATCCACCCCACATCCGCACATCTAGATAATGAATTGGTCTTCGGCGCTTTTTTGTTTTCTCCTCGATGACGTCCTCTTCTCCTTCTCTTTCATCTTATTCTCTTCAGCCTGAATAAGATGAATGCAAGAATTCTGGAACTCCACCCCATAACTCTTCATAATTGATGCGATGAGGTGCGGATGTCAGCACAACCGTGCGGCACGTCATCCGGACGTTTTCGTTTTGTTTCGTTCGTTTGCTTCTCTCTGTGTTCTTCTCTCTCTCTCTTTCTCTTCATTCATTCTTTCATTTCTCCGTAATCCTTTCTTCCACTTCTCCCTCGCACACACATGTTTTTTATAAGCACGACGTCATCTGTCTTCCCTGCGCGCGCACGCACCCACCCCACTCGTTTACTGACGTGTTATAATTGCGGCTTGGCATCGTGCCAGGCTTTCGAAATCCCCCTTGCCTCCCCTCTCCGTCCGGTCACGTGCGCGCGAGACGAGCGCGCACCCGTCTGCCGCCTCTCTTCCGCCTTCTTCTCCTACTACTCCTCCTCCTCCGGCATTCCTCTCCCCTCTTCCTCGCCCTCCCCTTTGCTTTCCTTCTCTCTTCTTTTTCTTCCCGACCCCACCCACATTGCTTTCCCGCTCCTCCTTCTCATTTTTCGCTCTGTGTGCCCGCCCATCCTGTCGCGCGAATTTCGAAATTTTTCGTAAACTGGTGGTCGTAGTAGTAGCGCCTAGAAGAGGGTCTGTGGTTGACTAGTTGGGTCTGAGTTGTTGTGTGTGTGTGGCCCTGTCCCTGTCGCCGTCCCGATTCGAGTCTTCATCCATCATATTTTTGTTGTGGGGTGGTCCAGTGTGCAGTGCCGGGGGCTCCTCTTGGCTCATCGCCAAAACAACAAAGTTGTTGGCACGAAGCCAGCGCCCCGCCCCTCGCCGCGTTCGTCTGCTTCTGCTTCTTCTTCTTCTCATCGTCGCCGTCGACTACTAATCACATATTCATTTCTTGTTTTTCCGCATTGCGCGCGACCGCTCTCGTCCAACAACGCCTTCTTCTCTCCTCGTGTTCGTTGTCACGAGTCTTCTCAGAATCTCCTGACTTTGTACCTTCAATTCCGAGATCTTGTTCACCTGTTGCCCGTTCCAGTTATCATATGATTCCTTATTCCAGAAACTCACCCGACCAACCACTGGATGATATATTACCAATGAGTTTCCTGAATCTCAAAAGCGTTGCTGCTGCACGGCCTAATAACCACCGAATGATTACCGATCTTCCGGACCCGGTGCTCAAAGTAATTCTACAAAAGTAAGTTTTTTTCTTGAAACATTGATAGAGAACATCGTTTCCACGAAAAAAAGTCAGTCACACTCACTCACACACGATAAGAACTTTGTCGAGAGACAAAGATGGAAACTGACGAAAAGAAACGCTCTTTCAGTCTGATTGCTGATAACGGTTGGCAACATTCATTGCCAACCGACCATATTTCGTACTCGCAAAACTCATTTCATTCCGTTTTTCAGCTGCTCTTCTGTCGACATGACACGTTGTTCACTGGTCAACAAGCAGTTCCGCGAAGTCATCGAGGATATGGAGGACGAGAGAACCGAATCGCTTCGATCATGTCAGAAGGCCAAGATCTTCATTTGCGACCGACGTCGCGCGATCCTCGAAGGTGTCAGTACCATGATCCCGACTCGTCTGCCCAGAACACCCAAGAACAGTGAGTCTTCCGATTCTGGTTCCTCGTCATCTTCCTCGATCGCCTCCACTTCATCTTCCTCATCTGTTTCTGGAAGTGACTCCTCAAGCACAAAAACCAAGACCAAAACCCAGCAGACGCAGATGAACGGACAGAAAGATGTACGTAAGAGGAATGTCAGTGATCGAACCAAGACCACATCCACATCCACTGACAGTTCCGGGACGAATTCAAAAGCGACAAACTTCATCAGCGATCAGTACACCGATATAGCCGATCCGAACTGGGCATTCGCCTTCGACTTTGAGTCATGGCTTCAAGAATACGAGGTGAATGAAGTGTACCTGAAGAACTTTTGTTCGTTCCTCGAGCGTGAGAAGATTGACGATTCGATGTCGCCCAGTGCCTTCAAAGGAAGAACTGCGTACTATGAGAGCCAGCAGTTGCTCGATCGTACCACCTCGATGTCAATCTCCGAAGCTCAAATTGTCAGACTCAACAAACAGGACGAAGCTGAGATGAAATCTCTGTCATCTGGCAGAATCGAACGCCTGGCCAAGAAGCTCGACAACATTCGCAGTGCTCACTACATCTTCAAGGATTCTGTCTGTTACGGAGCTCGCCCGCCAGTCACCATCTTCTACTTCCTCGCGATGATGCGCAAGAACACTCGTGCTCTCACGTTTGATCACGTGCAGTCGGCTACAAAAGTTGAACTGCACGAGGTGCTCGACATGGCCAACCTTCAGCGCCTAACCGTCATTCAGCCGGACGAGCGACAATGTGTCACTGTGCGAGCAAGTCTCCTTATCAACTGGATCAAACTTTCGGACGCGAAGCGCAAGCGCATCTCGGTTCACCTCGTCGGATGCAAAGAGTTCCGACCGAAGGACGTGCTCCACTTTGTGCAAGAATGGCTGAACTACTCGAAGCCGACCGTCTTCAAGCAAATCGCCATTGACGGTGGATCGTACAAGTACAACGAGTTTGTCACCATCCTCGAAAGACTCCACGACTTCATCGAGAAGCGTCCACCACGTAGTCCGATGAACCGCTCGTTTGTCAACGATCAGAATCAGCACTCGATTGTCTTTGATAAGGTCTGCCGCATTCCACATCCGAAGGACCGCCGCTTTGTGATTCAGATGAAATACTGCAAGTCTGCAAGGTGAGCTCATAATTCCTAAGCGTCCAAGTCCTCAACAATTATCTTTTCAGACGTATGGTCCTCACCATCGAGAAGGAATCTGCTCCGATCACCCTGAAGCCACTGTCGCCCGTGTCAACCCTGACTCGTCTCGCTCGCCCCCAGTCGGCTGCCGCCATGATCACCACTCCGATCCGCAAGATCTCGTCGACTCTGAAACCCGTATCACCGATTCCCGCGAACAATACACGCCAACGTAAGCACACTTTTCCATATATTCACATAGTTTATTGGCCCAGTCAGCCTACGCACGCATTCCGCATTCCCAGGCGTTATATGAACGACTACGACGGCGACGCATCGTCGTCTGATGACGTACAGAAACCGAACTATTGGTCTTTCAGTGATTCGTCCGCTCTCCCACGATCCAATGCAAATGGGATGCCGCGATAATGTGGGCAGCAATGGATCCAGCCGAATGTTCAACCGACTCGTCAGTTTCCTGGGCACTTCGAGTTAACGACTTGACCTCATCGTGACCGTCGACTCCTCGCTCGGTACCTTCCCACATATTTTACTTCCTGTGTACATACAATCTGTAAATATTGGTCTTCACCTTTTTATCACTCCACATTTTTTGGCTCTCTCTCTTCCTCTCTATCATTCGCTTTCAAATCGAACACCTTAATCATCACGCTTTCTTCTTGCACCCACACATTCTCCTATATCACCATGACATATATTCTCGTATATATGATATATATAATTATGTTGTTTCCTTGCGCCCCTGTATTATCATCATGATATGATAACTCTACTTGGGTCGTCGTTAATTCAGCAGCAGCCTAAGCCACCCCCACTCTCTCTTTCTCTTTCTCTGAAATGCTCCTTTGGAGACAGTAATTATTTTGTTTTTTCTAATCTCCTTCCTTTTTTGGTGTATTATTTCTATTATGTGTGTGACCCAGTCAGCTCTCTTTTTGCTCGTTTTCTTTGTAATATACGGTAGCTTGATAGGGTAACTCCATTTTAATGGCTGGCTTGAGAAAGCCTTTCTCTTCCCCAGGAAGGTTTTCTAGGACTCTCGCATCTAATCACTAGTATTTATGTACAGTATCCAAATTCTTTTTCTTCTTTATCATCTACCTGCTTGTTATTGACCCTTCTCTTCCCGAATGCTCTTACCTACTTTGCTGCTCATTGACGCCTCCCCCCGAAGAATTGTACGTTGTGTTGTGATGGTTTTAATCGAACTTTCTTTCCCACTCCCCCTCCCCCGATGGATCCGGCACTCTAGAATTGTACCGGAGCAGCCGCCCACACACACCTTTCCCTTCCCCGTTCCCGGTTAATTATAATTATGGACTTTCTACCAGCACCCCAGTTTACGAACCTCCGTTTGTCTGTTTTTTGCTCATATCCCCTCTCGCCACCCGCCCTTTCCCCCTGAATACAAGAGATACTTTATCGATCGTATTACACCCAACTGATGATGACGTCAACACCTCCACCTCTCGACCTTCTCTCTTTCATTCAAGCAATCCCCGTTCCAAACTGTGCTCTGTCAAGAAAAGAATTCTATCGAATACATATAAAAAAGCCAGAAAATGTGCGAATAAAACCTTTATTTATTTATATATCGTCGTCTTTGTGTTCTCACATAGCATCAGCATAGACAAACTCGAAACTGTTCTGCATCAAACGCCGTCTAAATTGAGAAGCGGTCTGTCCGACAATGACGACGATGATTCACAAACAGATCGGCGGATCCTAATTCGATGATTCGTTCCGAATGACTTGAACTGTGATCGGTTCTTCTCAGCGAATCTTGTGCGGAATTCGATGTGACGCGACGCACTTTTGACAGAGACACAGAAGAGAAGACGACGTCATCGAATCGACGAACGCAGCAGCAGCAGAAGAAGGAAAAGAAGACACGCGGCGGCGACACGGGCGGTATCTAGTTTCCAGTGACGACGATTCGGGCGACGGCGGCGGCGTTCGCTTTTTCGAGTCATCTCTCCAATTTATGGGAATAAATAACAATTGACGAGGAGGAATAGGCGGCCCTCCGGCGGTGGATTTGTCGGGAAGAGAAGAACCGATTCGATTCGATGTACTTTTAGCAGAGAGAGAGGGACTGATTTGGAGAGACAAGAGGATTATGTTGCCTTTGTCAGTCGATCAGAAGACATTGTTCTGTATTGTTCTGACTATCTCTCTCTCTCTTTCCCGAGACTAGAGATGATTAAAAGTGCTCGGACACAACCAGGTTCATGTGACATGGCGTGGCGCCGTGGCACGATGACTATGAGGGAGAGAGAAAGAGAAACCACAAAATCATTGTGGTTTCTGGATTCTCGCATGGCAGATGACTCGCGATTCGAATTCACGTGCTCGCGTTTAGGTGGCTGAGGGAGGAACTTGAGGAACTTGAGACTGAGGAATCTGAAAGGGCAAAACGCAATTGCGAAATTTTTCGAAATAAATACGAAGTGTGGCCTAGGGTAAACATGGAGACGGTTGAGGGAACTAGGACTATGACGAATCTTGGAATGACGTGACTGATATATGTCTTCTGAATCCATGGAATTCAGAATAGATAATCTGAATATTCTACAAGAGAACTCTGCCACCACCCACGCTCACGTGAAAGTGCAAATGCCAAAACACAATTTGTTTATTCACTTTTATTTACTGATGACAAATGCCCATGAGTTTACATAATTTACCGGCAATTCGATCCGATCCTTCCTTTAATCCATGATTCGTAGTTTGCGGTTTGTGGCCGGAAACTGGACAGTCGGGAGGAACGAAACGAAATCTGTGACCCTGCGCTGTGGGAAAATGTGACTACTGTGCTTCGAGACACTTGAGGACATGTTGCGAAATATCCACGGTTATGATGACAATTCGTTCCGCCAGTTTCTCCAATTTCAGGGACCTCATGACAATCTTCAGTCTCTGTGCATATCCAATCCTGAAACATCATCGTGTCCGTCTCCATGTCGCCCGGCCGCCACGCAGAGCTCTCTTTCTTTGTCTCGCCCGTTTTTCTTCGTTCGCATCGTCGCTACGAAAACGCGAAAACGAAAAACTGACGGCGACTAAAGCCATTATTCATGTCGCGGGCGGCCCCGAGCATTTTCTCATTTGGTGGAGACTTGAGTGGAGTGGAGAGGAGGGGATCACGAGGAGAAGAAGACGAATGTTTTTAGCGGCCGTGCTTGTTTCCGATTCGACGTTCCCAACAGCAACCGAGCACGTCGTCAAGGGAGAAACTGTGGGCGAAGGAGGGAACATGTGACTGCGGTGACGAGCGAGCGGATGGATCGAGGCTTTGTTCGGAGGCACGGGGGTCGGGGGACCTACAGTAACGTTTGGAACTGAAGCATCGGAAATGCTATGGGGGTTGACTGGATGGTTACGGTAGTCCTGAATGGCATCAGATAATCAGATATAGGTCATGGGAAGCGAGAACCAAGATGCATTGTAAGGTCAGAATTGAATGTCGTGAGAACGTTCCCCCGGCCTGGCTTCGGTTCCTTTTCCTATTCCTGCTCACGTTTCCAACCCGTCAACCTGATTCCAGATGACGTTCCTTCCTTCCTCTCTCATGAAGATTCTGTGAAGAGTTGCCGAGGTGTGAGAATATATACGAAAACATAACAATATAGACAATGCGAACGTAATTAAAACCGAAGCAATGGGAAGGGGGCGAGGAGCAATAACATGTGGTTCTCGGCGGTTCTTCTCCTTCTTCTTTTTCTTCTTCTTCTTCGTCGACGGATGATGTCAAGATTGTGGTAGACGGAGACGGAAAGGACATTGAATTTCTAGAACAATGAAAGGAGGCGAACAGCATCAACATGCACTTGGATTCCCATGATCGAGGGCTTCTTTCTGACCGTTCCCGCTCCATTCACTTTCTCCGAATCCTTCTTTGAAGAGAGACCACTTAGCAAGTCTAAGTACACAAACACACAGTTTCTGGACGTCTTCCGCCCGGATCAGAAAGTGTGTTTTGGATAGCTGGATGGGGCATGTATGGTCATAAAGTGTGGAGTTTGATGTCTTCCCGGTGGGTGGACACTACATACGCCAAGATGATGGTGGGTCGAGATAATTACGGATAGCGGCATGGAGTCCAAGGGCAAGTGCCCCCGGAATAGCGGCTGATTCACTGGTCGAGGCTATATGTCATAAAGGAGTTATGAGGGGGATTACGGTAGAAAATGAAAAGATCAAGTCGCGCGCCGATGCACATGAGGCGGCAAAGCCCTCTTCTTGGTCATCGTGTGATTGTGATTGTACGTGCGAAAGTGGGAACAGACTGTATTCAGAACTGTACAATGGTGCTGTCTGGAGAAGATTCAAAAGGATTCAGAATCTCCGTTCAGCGAGTGAGGGACCGAGTATTCATGGAAGCAACTGAAAATCGAAGATTTCTGCAAATTTTAAGGATCAGGATCTTTTCAAGTTTTCATCATCATCGGAATTTTACAATGAGAACTACATGACTCATTTGTCGATGCAAACAAGTATTGCTCAGAACGGATTCTCAGCCACCTGACACTGCTATTGTAGTATTTACCCGCCATGTGATGCCGCTTAGTCACGCAATATTTCCCAGTTCCCCGTGTTGTTTTTTCCAATTTCCTTGTCAATCTTCCTCATCCAATATACATTTTTTATTGAAGACCCGCTTCAACACTGTTTCAAATATTAATCTTTACAATTACATTTACACACAATCATTCCGGTTACTTCAAGCATATGAATCATAGGGAAACTTCTGTTGGGAGAACGAGAAGAAGAAGAAGAGGAAGAAAAGGAGAAAACGGGAAACGACACGAGAGAATATGCTTCAAATTGATATCGTTGTGCGAATGAATGAAATGAAAATACGGGGATTGATCGGATCTACTGCACGGGAGGGACACGAATATCACGGATAAGGAGGATGGGAAACCGGGGGAAAGATGGGGAAGAATCTACAGGGAGAGCTTGACAATCGGGGGACCCGAGTAGGAAAAGTGATGGGAAGGGGAAGGGGGACAAGAGAGGGAAGAAGAGGAGGAAGAGGAGGAAGAAGGGACAACTGAAACTGCTCCGTTCATAAAGCTGAGAGTGAGAAAACGGTACGGGGGAGAGCGAGACTACTAATCGACACTAAATATCTACAACATTCCACGTCGGAACCGCTTCTGAATCATTGGCGCCGGCTTCTGTTCGATCTTGATGTTGGCCATTCCAGCGAGATTCTGCACAAAGTTGTTCTGCTTCTCCGCCATCGCCGCGTCCATTACCAGTTGTGATTGGGGTTTGAGGATCTGAAAGTTGACAGTTAGTGATAAAGATTCAACGAGTGACAAGGTACCTGGAAGGAGCAAAGCAGGTTCTCATCGACATTCATCACCGCTCCAGCATTATCAAACTCTCCGCAGTAGTTGGGTGCCGAAAATACGGTAACCAAGCCGCGTCGCCCGAAGAATTCGTATCCGTCCTCAACGACTTGATGTCCACGAACCACAATATCCAGATCCATCTTCTGAAGGAACTGCGCCAACACATCGACTCCAAACACATAGCTGACTCCTCGTTCATTCGGTGCCCATCCGACTACTGTCGCATCTGGATCTGACCAGAGCACGTCGCACAGAAGGCCGGTTTCTTGAACATCACATGGTCTGGAGAGTCGTTTGAGCTGGTCGAGGGAACGAAGATTCGGCGAGAGACCTCCGTGGCAACAGAAGATCTTGTTGTCGATGAGCGCGGCGACTGGCATGCAGTTGAACACGTCCTGGAAGCACTTCCACAGCTTCACACTGTATCGTCGTTTGCCTGTAAATTGAGATAGATGATGATCAAGTTGTATTAGGGATTAAAAAGTAGACTCTTGTGTGTAGGACCCTCTATTTGCCGACTATGTACAGTTGTTCCAAGTGTCCTCTTGTAGATAAATAGACGGCTCTATTTGGTAACGGTAATCACTAAAGGTAACGAGCGGCAGTTTCTCAAAACATGAACACATATTTGCATAGGGGCCTAGGGGGGGGTGGGTTGAATTGATTCAGATCAGAATGTGCCAATTCATTCATTCACGCGAAAATAATTGTTCGGGGTTAAATAGAGGCTAAATGTGGCAAATCCCTGGCAAAGTTAGCAATACATAAATATTTGCAAAGAAAACTAGCTTCCTCTTATTTTTAGTAATCCCACTGATTTTGACAGCCTTGTATTCCACAGAATGATGTCAGATTTGTTAAAAACCCTTTGCTTTGAAGCGACTTTCCCCGCCTTCTAATCCTGATCATCTCATCTCATCTCATCTTCAAGCTTTTCCCCTTCTTTGCCTTCTACTCATCCGTTTCCTATCAGCCCCCCCCGTCCAATACGAATCGAATTTCCGTTCCAGCTACTTACACTCGTCATAAAATCCATAAATCCTATTGAGGTTGGCCACCTCGTGATTGCCGCGCAGCAGGAAAAAGTTGTTCGGATACTTGATTTTATAGCACAGCAACAGGACGATCGTCTGAAAATGAAATGTGGACTGGAATCGATCGTTGGTCTCTTTTTCTCTTTTCTGGTTCTGTTTCTTTCTCTCCCATCCGGGAATGGATGGGTGGGCAGCCTGTTTTTGGCAATTCCCCCGATTCCCGATACGCCATTTTTTTGGTCGAAAAAGGAGAGAGTGAAAAAGTAATTATGGGATTTTCGATTCGACCCGCTCGATATAGAGGTCGTGGGTCGACATCGGACAACACTTTGTCGCCGTTTTGGGAAATAGTACTACGCGAATAATTCGACGATGATGGCGGTAAAGGAATGGGAAAAGGACGGACGTGTTAATCGTGTTGAGAAAAACGTCAGTCACGCGGGAGTGACCGTCAAATATTCGGCAACTTTGTGGGATGATTCATGATCATTCTCTGTCAGTCGGTTCAATGACGACGACACGCTTTTTGCCCAACTTACCTCGATGCTTTTCGGTCCGCGATCCACGTAGTCGCCGAGGAACAGATAGTTGGACTCTGGCGGGAAGCCGGCGAGGTTGAAGAGACGCAGGAGGTCGGCGAATTGACCGTGGATGTCTCCTGGAATTGAAGATTTGAGTTTTGAGTCTTTCAGTGATCATCAGAATGATATCAAGTGGTGCTTGGTTGGGTAATGATCAGAAACACGCCGGAAGTGACATACCGTCGGAGGGAACAGTCTGATCAGTCCAGACTTCAGACAAAAATTGTATGTACCCTACGATTAGCGGGATGGAATGAAATTGAAATCAAGTACAAGTACGTTCGCTCTCGTTCCGGTCCGACAGAAAATACAATATGGACAGAGATCAGACAGAATAGTCTCACAGGTTCAAGTCTACAGAACCATACTCACCTCCAATCTTTAGAGGAGGCTCCAACTCCAGAAGCATCGGCTGATGCATGAAGATCTGTCTGGCCAGCACACAAACCATCCGAATCTCGTTCTCGGTCACGTCCAGTGTCTTGTGCCATGGTTTCACAGCGACGAGCGTCGAGATGAGCTGATCGATGTTGAGCTCGCCGAAGCTCGACGAAGAGTTTTTGCGGCGCATCATTTGTGATTCTGAAACGAAGAGAATTCGAATGGAACTATGTGGATGAGGAACTGCCACGTCGTAACGAGAAGAATGCGTCGAGAAGAAGATGGGGGGGGGGAAAGGTGTAAAGTGGTGGTCACGGCTGATTAAACTCTGTCCAAACTTGGACAAAATGATCGAAAAGAGGAGGTGCGCGAATCAAAAATTGAAGTGAAATGGGGAGAGAGGAGACTGTCCGAGAGAGACGCAGTCATCGAGAGGAAGAAGGTTTTTGGGCGCGGTCGAAGGGCCACCTGCATTAGGAGAAGGAGAAGGGGAAGGAAGGGAAAAAGAACTGAATTCAGCAGAGATGAAAAACGAATTGTTTTTGTTTGTACGCTGCTACTGGAGAATGGAAATGAAAGAGAAGAAGAAGGAGACAGGGAGAGAGAGTGTAGCAAGAAGAACTGGTATGCAAAAGAAGTATTCGAGAAAAATGGGCGGGGCGTGAGAAGCGAAATGCGAAAATCATCGCGAGGCACGATTAGTCGAAAACTCTCGGGAGGACGTTCGGATTAGGAGAAGAAGAAGAAGGAGGAGGAGAAGGAGGGAAGGATCGAAAGTGGAACAGAACCGAACACAACAGAATACAACCAACACAAAACAGTCTGGGATCGATCTCATCTGAATCAATCTGGATGGGAGAATGGGAAACCTGGAGATGAGACAATCCATTTGGAGACCAGCCGGGGAAGGGATTTGCATACATTGATTGCGTAGGTGGACGGGACGGACGGGACGAATCAATGAGAAGTGATGGTCAGCGGGCGGCCGATCCGATTTGTTTTCCAGGACGGGAGGCAGGCAATGCACACCACACCACCCGACGACCCAAACCGACTTTTCGTGTTCGAATTCCGAATTCCAGGAATTCTGGATTCTGAATTTCTGAGCGCTGCGTCACTGGAATATTCATGAACCGCGACTAGTATCTTTTCAGAACAAAACCGCAAAAAACCAATGTCGGCGGTTCGGTTGTGGCATGGATGTGTGAAAGAGTGATAGGATTGCAAAAAGGAAAAGAAGAAGCTGTGAAAACGAGGAGGACAAAAGGGAAAACGGAAGAAAAAACAAACGAGTAAACTTTTAGGGAATAGAAAATGGGGGAAAAACAAGAAAGCAAGCAAGCAAGCAGCAACCCGACACACACAAAAATAGCCGGCCAGAAACTGAAAAATTTGAAGCTTATGACAACTGGGTGACACTGCCCCGGCGACCCGAACCGAACCGAACCAGACAAGGAAGTCAGAGTGACACGTGGCACGGAGAGGGAGGGAGAAGACTTCGAGGAAGAAGAAGGCGTCCTCTTCGGGAGATTCGTCAAAATGTGTGGCAGCTGATGACGGGAACCAGAAGGGCTCCAGGAAGCGGTGCTGACAGGAAAGACGAAGAAGAAGGAGAAGGAGAAGAAGCGAAATGCGATTTGATGGAAGACGAGCCCTCCCTGACTGACTCACCGTCGATGGATGGTGGTGGTGTCTTCTCGACCCTGCCTTTTCAGAAGAAAGAAAAAACAAACGGAAGAATGACGTGCTCTTTGAATTACAATTTTTGGGAACATATTGGGGAAGATCTTGAGGAACGGCAAAAAATGAGTGAGTGATGAGATGAGACAGATGACGGATCGGGTGGGACAAGAGGGGAGAGAGAGGGAGATCTCTGGAGCACTTCTGGACAATTTCGAATAGGAGGTGGTGGTGAATTAGTCAAGTACAGGTTGTATTCTCGGAAATTGTGGAAGGGCATCAGGTTCTTTGAACCCAGAATTGAGAACCTTAGGATCCAGATGGCCAAGTTCTTGAGGGACATCTGGATCTCGAATCGAAACCAAATGTCTTGGCACTATGCCAACTAGACTCAAGTCCCTCCCCCCCCAACTTCTAGCTGGAACTCATTTCCAGAAACGGGCCAATTCATAATAACCGCAAAACAACCGTGGCGTGCACAAGAGTCTTTCCTTTCGTCGTTCCCCCCCCGCCACAAAAGTTTGTTGTTATTTTGTGCACACGGAAGCGCTCTCTTCGACATCATACACACATGTTTCGACAGTTGTTTATCGGCCCAATCTCTGCTCTTCTTCTTCTTCTTCTTTTTCTTCTTCTTCTTCTTCTTCTTGTCTCCGTCCCGACCACATGCCTTCTCGTTCCCCCTAGTTTCCGTCCGAAAGTTCTCATTTCCTTTTCCTTTTCATTCGAATTAAGGAAGACGAAAAGTCGAGAAGCAACGGAGGAGGCTCTCAAAGTCCAGAAGACGTCAACACTATACAACAGGAGAAGAAGATAGAAGAGATACGGGGGCAATTGCTTCGGCGCACTTCTCATCTCGATGAATAAGTTATAAGTGTATCCTCCTACCTACTCGACGACGTCTTCTGTCCGTCCATGGCCCGTTTAGGACGCCCGGGTGACATCACTTTGATCTTTTTAAATCTGCAGAGTTCCCCTCCATCATCTTCCTCTCTCGTTCTTGGGGAAGAAGGAAGAAGATGGAAGATGATGGAAGACGAGGCTCGCCGTGTTTTGGAGCGAGTCCTTCAGAAGGCGCCACCACAGAGAAACGGAAGTACTTGAGAAATTATGATTAGATTGTGGGAGGGGGAGAAACGGACAAGAAAGAAGAAGGAATCGTGCAGATTCCGAGATTTGGTGGGAATGAGAAGGCAAAGAATGAGAAGAAGAAGAAGCAGAAGACGAAGAACAAGTGGATGAGGTGCAGATGCAGATTCTGGAGAGCAGATCTCCGAGAAAAGGACTCTTAGGGGAATCTAGATCTCCAAGAGTTCCTCGGAAGCATTCAACTGGAAAAGCGAGCACTAAACGAGTTCCTTTTTTGCTCGCCGAGCCGACGAGGTACACTTGTCGGGAGGAGAAGAAGAGGAAAGAAATCTGGAGGAACAAAAGGAAAAAAGAGCAGAAGAGGAAAGAGGGAGGGAGGAGGGAGGGACAGTGATTCTCAGGGGGATTCTTGCATGATGGACCACCGAACTTTGTGCGTGCCATGTGCCACGTCACTAGGGAGGGGGGGGTAAGTGAAAAATATGGAGAGCTCGAGTTGTCTGTCTGGCATCTTGTTGTCTTATACAGAATTCCAGCTAGCTCGGAAGCGGAGCAAACTGATCAAAGCCTAGTACAACGTGAACTATTCACCCGAAGCAATTGCTCCCCGTTGTTAGATGGATAATAAAAATAGATGGGAATGGGGATAGCGATAAACTGATTGTGTGATGGATTCGAAAAGAAAACAAGGAAAACAACAGGTGACAGATGCTCTGGGACCGCCCGTCGTCTGGAGGGTAGTTTGGTTTGGAGTGCCAAGCCAAGGAGGCTGGAAAATATTTTGATTTACTCGTTCTCGGTCTCGTTTTCAGTTCGAATTGTCAATGAGTGGAGGAGGGAGAGATCAGAAATGAACGAAAAGTGACCAGCATTCGAAATAGCTCGGGACGGAACGGAAAAACACGCCAGCTCGATGATGATATTTCAGGCAACTTTGGGCCTGAATCCACGGAGCCAATCCAATGCAATCCAAACACCCTCATTTCCTCTCTCATAGTGGAAAAGAAGGAAATGGGCACAGGAAACGGGAGCAAGGAAAATAAAAAGAAAAACACACGAAAAAGCGAAAGTTGTGTTGGGTATGGGGGGGGGAGTCCTCTGCGTTTTTTGACCTGGCCTTGGCCCATGTCGGTTGGGCTCAATGAGCCAGGAAAACATGACCGAGTTTCTCGGGTTACACGAACGAAATGGCAGCAAAAAGTGGAAAGAAGTTGAGATGGGGAGGCCGAAGGGTTGCAGAAAAAGAGGAGAGGAGGAAGAAGAACAGGAAGTATAAGTATGGCAAAGGGAAGGGTTGCTAGGGTGCAAAGAGTTGGATACCACAACCAAAAGAAGCTATTCGGGGGGGGGGGGGGGGACCGAAAGTCCGATAATCAAATTTGCATCAACTAGGGTTATTTTGGGGTGGATGGGTCTCGACTCGACAGGAAGAGTCCCCCTCATCTAACTTTAGTGCATCGCAGTCTGTCTTCTTCGAAAAAAAACGCAGCCAGTCGGGTCAGTTGAGAACAAAAAAACAGAAAAAAATGATCTAGGAATAGAAGAAGAAGGCGAAGAAGAAGCCACCTGGCTCTTTGAACTCTTTCTGATATCACCGACCATTCGCCTCCCACCCACCGACAGTTGTGTAGGCGAGGGAGGTAACCATCATATGACAGGTCTTTTCCCTCCGACCCCTCGCCCTCCCTCACTGCTAATCCGATGTTTGTGAATCTCATCATCAGCACCACTGCCGCCGCCGCGTACCGATGATGTACCTGTCGAGGAGGAACAGAACACGACGGCTTTAGTTTTTTGACCTCTGAAAACTTGAGAAACCTGTGAACTGATTGTTAAGTTAACACCGTGTGAAACACTGCCACCGAACAGGACAATCGGTTGAGCAAACTCGGCGAAGTAGATGAGGAGGAAAGGATGAACTTTGAGACTTTGAAACTTTGAAACGTTTGGCGAGAGAGGAGAAGAAGTGGGAATGGAATGGCGAATGAATTGAAAAACGATGATGCATGCGTTATTGGCTGGCGGATGGATGGGAGCGGAGCGGAGGGATCGGATGGACAACGAAAGGAGGCACATTGACAACATATACTGGAAAAGTGAGGAATAAATCGGTGGCAGAAAAGGAAAACGTGGAGGAGAGGAACGGATGAAAGAAGGAGGAGAAAGGAGAGAAAAACATGAGGAGGGAAAGAGTTTTGGGGAAGGAGAAAGTGGGAGAGGAGAGGGCGTCTGGGGGTTGTTTTGAACACGAATCTTCCATTGTCAAGTGCATTGGGACACACACAGACCTCCGGAGAATTGAATTATTGCGTGTTGGCATTCTTCAAACTTCTCGGACAGAAATGGAAAAAAGGAGGATGAGTATGACGTAGATGGTTGGGTTGGAGGGCACGGGTTCTCTGATTTAGAGAAGATGACGTGAAATGAGGAAGTGTAGGGTCAAGGTTTGAATTCCCGCCAAAACGACTAGAAGGTTACTGTAGTCTAAATGCAGCGGTTTGAGCAAGCTTATCGTGCCGAGACATAGCTTAACCGACTGCTAGAGATTGAAGCCAATGATCTACCGAAGTTGAGTACCCGCCAATTCTCTTAGCTAGTTACTGTAGCCTAAATAGAGCCCGATTGCAAGCGGGCACTTCTCAACGGCCATCTCTCTCACAATCAGACTTCAAATGGGAATTCCCGCTAAACCAAGTCTCCTAGCCAATTATTGTACCCAGCACGTGGCCCGAAGAATCTTTACACTCTAAACTGTGAAACACTTGCAAGTTGTTTTCGCCGTTTTGCACACCGCCACGCAACCAGACACTTCCCGCGAGCAAAGACTCATTCCCATCGCCCTGGACACTGCCGCTCTTCTTCTCTGAAAATGAAAAATGAGCTAGTAGCCCCGCCCGTTTTCCCCTCGAGCCATGGCTCCAAAATTTTGGTAATGATGTCATTGTTCCTCTTCTGCTTACTTCCTTCTTCTTCTTCTTCTCCTGCTTCCGGCCTCAATTTCATCCCCGGGTCTGGATTGCTGTGTTGGCTCTTCTCAATGAAATTGGGCAATAAAAGAGGAAAACAAGCGAGCGAGCATCAGAAATGAGGGCAGAAGAGCAAACAAAAGCGAGAAGAAGATGGGGATCAAGGGGTACCGTAATCTGCTGCAGCAGAGCACTTCTGGACCGATTCAGAGAGCAAGTGATTGTCGAGCACCCACTTGGCCCTTTGAGACGACCCGCCTTTTGACGTCTTCTTCCTTTTTCCTTTTTCTGCAACGTTTTTGGATTCTTTTTTTAGAATTTCTTTTGGTTTTTTGCACGGAAGGAACCACGAAAAGACAGGAACAGAGGTCGAAGAGCCACGTGGTCAAAACAGATAATCTGAGCCGACCGACGGAGGGAAAGATGAGAAAATTGGAAATCGAACACGGAATGGAGAACAAGAAGACACGAAAGCAAGAAGGAAAAACGAAGGAAAAACGAAGGAAGGAAGGAAAAACATGCGAGAGCAAAAGACAAAAAATACATATAACGACGGCCGTTTTCCTCTTCGCTTCGTCGCCACGCCACAAGAGAGCCACAGGATTGCTTTTATGAGCCACGTGGATGAGTTAGTGAGGAAGAGAAGAGGTGACGGGGGCGAAGAGTCGATGGAGGGGGAACAGTAGACGTACCGGATATTATTCAATCAAGGAAGGGGTCGTGTGGGTTGAGAAGACAAAACAGAATAGAGGAACAACGTCACAGGAAGTTGGGTCTTTGAGGAGAAGGGGAAGAGAAGGAGAAGGAGAAGTGATGAGAATGGGTGATGGAATGAGAAGGGGTCAATGGGGAGAGGAAGTTCTCCAAGTTTCAGAAGTTCTTGATGTGACTCATCTGAATCCGTTTGGACATGTAACGACATCTAGAATCTAGAATTCAAGGCAACTTTTCACTAGTGCGTTAGAGCGCCAACGCAACTGCAAGACTAATATTCAATTCGGACGATTGGGAACTCAAGACACCCTCGGAGAATCCAGAAGAAATGTCACTGTTTTCCTCCAGAAATGGCAATGGAATTGGTTCTGGAAGGGCGGTACCAGCAGCAGCAGCATTGTTCCCCGTCGCTCTCGTTCTCTGGTTTGCCTATCTGTTTCCATTTCGCCCATCGTTGGTTTTCCACAAAATGAAATAAAATGACACATTCACAAAAGAGACCGGGACGGGCCGAAATTCCAATCATTGCCCCACAATTGCCTCTTTTCGAATATTGGATTGTTCGTCGGGAATCGCGCCGTCAAAAGATCGTCAAAAGAGACACAGAAAGACAGCCGAATTGTTTGGTGCTTTTCTGATGTTTCTAGCGACTGATATTGCAGAAAAAACGGAAACGAAGAAGATGGAAAGTGCGAAACAAAGTGGTTATCAGTTGTTGATCTGAACTGAAACTGACGAAGAATTGAGCTGGCGGCGGCATTTGACGGAAGATGATAAGGAGATAAGGCGGGGAGGGGGAGAAGAGGGTTTCAGATGCTCCAGCTCCAGATGACGTCAACCAGCGGAAATGGAATCAACATCTGTTTCGAATGAATTCGATCAGAAGAATGAGGAGAATGAATGAGGGAGGGAGGGAGGGAGGGAGTGAGTGGGTGGAATCGAAGGGGGAGGCGGTCAGTTGATACTCCACAAAGCATCCCGAATAAATGAATAAAACTGCAGCATGCTCTTATCAATTGGGAGGGAAAATTCGGAAACGTTAAAGTTTATGTGTAGGTGAAGGCCGGGCGAATGGTGAATGGAATGGACACTGATGACGATGGGCTGTAAGCCCCTTCTAATCATTTGGGGCATGTGTTCATGGATGGTCAATTTGATAAGAGGCAAACGTATAGTTTTCAGTTTTTCAGCTTCAAAAACCAAATAAATAGAAGGAAGGAAGCATGATTTGGAGAGGGCGGGGAGAGAGAAAAAACAGGACAGTTCAATGGAGCGGACCTCCGCTTTTTCTAGATTTCCCGGGAAATTTGGCCAATAATCGAAAAATTCAATTCCCGACAGACGCCATTCTGACAGCCGTCGGCGTTCTGTTTTCCAGGTAAATAATTGGATTTCCGTGCCAAAATGCGATCAGAAGTGACTGGAAATGTATGAAGACTGGGACATAAACAAGGGTACACAGCAGCAGCAGATAACCGCATTAGTCAGTCAGATGATCAGAAATCAGTGTGCTCAAGCGGAATGAAAAGGGAATTGAAGAGTTGAATGGCGAGTTGATTTCAGTGAAACTGAAAAGAATTGGGGGAGGAGACGAGAGACAATCTCTGAAAAAGAGCTGGAAATAATCCTCTTTGCGGCTGGTTGAAGTTGAGAAATATTTCGACGATAAGGAGGAGGAAGAAGGAGAAATGAAATGTCAAGAGAGAGCAAAATGTGCAAAAGGATGAGCTCGTCGTTGTCGTCTTTTCTATCAAAATCATATTCTGAGCCCTTCTTCGGCCATCGCCTTTCTTCAATTTCCATCGGATTAGGAAGAGATATGGGATGTGACGATGAGATTTCCTTCTTCTTCTTCTTCTTCTTTGCTGACTATTTCGAGCTGGTGGGTTGTGCTGACTGCAGAATGGATCAGCCAGTAGCTAACGGATCAGGATCCGAAAGGCGACAAATTGTCGAGTGTCTGGGTCAAGTTGGCTGGGGAAAGTGAGTTGTTTGTTCACTGATAGCTCTGGAGAGCGAACAGGAGATATGATCGGGCAAAAGGGCAACGCATCGCTCGTTTTACATGCACTTTGATGCTTCTTTTGTGGAAGATGGGATTGAAAAGGAGCTTTTATTAGCAGGTAACGATTGGAATAGGGAAAAGTGGACTTTACAGAGATTTAATTTAAGCTAGAAAACTCCTATTAGCTGCCCTGCTACCGTATCGAGGTTCTACAGAAGCTATAAAGCATCAAACTGCTTAAAAAATAATAATCTTCGTCTGAGCGGTTCCATGTTAAAGTCTTAGAAGGAACTGGATGCAACGATGGAAACAGAGAAAGAATCATAAACATTTCCGAGAGAAATAAACAAAGTAATAAAGTGACTTTCTCTTACTAAATAGTGAATAGTCGTTTACAAGGATAAGCTACTGTAAGAAGAAGAAGAAAAGGAATGACAATCGAAACCAAGTCCTCGAAATCTCTTCCGAAAGAAACAGAAACGTTTCGAGTTTCCAAAGTTAAGAAAAAGGTTGGCAGGAAGACAGGAAGACAGTAACCGGGACGAGGCACAAGACTAGCCGAATTAGCGGAGAGAGCAAGAGACGGAGGAAGCGAGACGGTGCGTGAATCCTCGGTTCACGTTTCGTTTCGTTTCGCATCGCGCGCGGTGCAGAGTCTCACAGTCAGGCAGTCAGGCAGTCAGTCAGTTTTCCTCCCGACACAGAGCGAGAGAGTCTTCTTTTTTTGCCTCTCTCAGAACAAATATACCTGCGTCTCGACTGATCCGTACGGTCTCTCGGTACTCAAGTAGTTGGTTCGAACCAACTGGATCATATGATAGATATTA
>LR578206.1:0-17275 GCA_900536345.3 Caenorhabditis sp. 39 LS-2015 | reverse complement strand
AAAAATAAGTGGAAAATTAACTTTCCTCTCAATTTTTCGAATTTTTAGAACCCCAAAAGCCACTATTCCGAACCACTATCAAAAAACGGCCAGTTCCAGCACTTCTACCCAAACGACCGCCCAGAATTGTGGCCACCCAGCCAGTTAATACTATTTTAAGGATTAGGAAGTTCAAGAAACATCAATGACTTGAGGATTTTGATGTTTTAATAAAAATTTGAATTTTGAAAAAAAAAATTGTTTGAAGTTTCAAATTTCGCCGGAAATTTGCCGGCAGCCCGCGGGTTCTTATACGCCCTGGCGCTGCCGGCAGCAGTGTGCCTTGATAGCTCAGTTGGGAGAGCGTTAGACTGAAGATCTAAAGGTCACCAGTTCGATCCTGGTTCGGGGCAATTCTCTTTTGCATTTGGTGAGGGATATGGGAAATTTTTTTTTCACTCTGATTATCATTTTTCATCAATTCCAATTCCAGTTGTTGTCTTTTTTCCACTGTTCACGTGATTTTTCATTTTTAGATGTGCAGGGGCTTGTTTCAGTTCAAATTTTGCATTTTTTGCATTTTCATTTTGTATTTTGAAATTTGACGGTAAGAACAATCTTATCAATTAGGTAATATTGTTTTTAGTTTGTTTTCAGTGTTTTTGAACCTATTTCAAGCAATTTTCATTTAAAAAATTTAAATTTTTTTTTCAATTTTTTCAAACTTATTTTTCCGATATTTTTTTTGTTGAAATCCCTTTAAAATTGTATCAATTTTCATCAGGTTCTTATCATAATCACCAGTTGCAAATCCAATTGACGTTGATAGATAGATAAACGATGAAAGTTCATTGACAATCGGTAAAAATAGAAGAGAAGAAAGATCTTCCGATTCTAATTTGATAGCATTGCAAAGACGCGAATTCTGCAGAAAATAGAAAGAAAAAGAAGAGAGAGAACAAAATTCCTCTATAGATAACAAAAAACTGACCTAGAAACTGATTTTATGGTAAAATTTAAAAAAAATTAAAATTTGAACTGAAATAAGGGCCTGCACATCTAAAAATGAAAAATAACGTGAACAGTGGGAAAAAGACATCTGAAATTGATAAAAAAAATGATAAGCAAAGGGATAAAAAACATTTTCCCATATCACTCACTAAATGCAAAAGAGATTGCCCCAAACCAGGATCGAACTGGTGACCTTTAGATCTTCAGTCTAACGCTCTCCCAACTGAGCTATTGAGGCACACCACACCTAGCGGCGCCAGGGTGTATAAGAACGTTCGGCGGCCGGCGCTCGCCGCCGCCGCGAGAATCCAAAAGGCCAGTGTGTTAAAATTTACACTTTTTGTAAAAAGTCATGTTTAAGACCATAAAAGCACCCGTAATACAGCTGACTGATTGATAATTGTACAAAGTACAATTATCAGTTAATCAATTCATATCAAATGTCTTTTACACATGTTTTTTGTCTCGAGACTGAGCGACAGACACAATACCTGTTTTTTAATAAAGTGGGTGGGGCTTAAGGGCGAATAGATTTTTTATTAGCTTGGTTTAGCTAGTTTTGTTTTAGATTGATGGTTTATCGATAAAATGTGTGATTTTTGGTATAAAATCGGTTTTCAGGCGGATTTTGACAGTTTTTTTTGTTTGCTGTTTGCTAGTTTTTCCTGTTTGATATTGTTAAAAGTGCGTGCCTCTAAATATCAGTTTTTAAGTGAAAACGCGAAAAAATCGATTTTGGACAAAAAAAATTTCGGTGGCCTAACTTTTGCAAAAACTCGGCCACCAGTTTTTCAGTATGAATTTGACTGAAAATGAGAATTTTGTAGCGGAGAACACATCAAAACTATAAAAACTATCAGAAAATTGAAAAAAAAGTAAAATTTGGAAAAAAAAATTCGTGGCCTAACTTTTGCAAAAACACGGCCACCAGTCTAAATTGCTCAGAAACGGTTTCTAATGGAGAGAAAACGTCTTTTCTTTGTTGAAAAATACAATTTCCATTTTTAAAAACACTAAAAACCCGCAAAATCCTGAGAAAACGGTGGTGGCCGAAGTTTTGCAAACTCGGCCGCGACTGTTTCTCTGCCTCGGAGTTGGAATTTCTTGGGGATTTTAGGGTTTTCAGGTTGCTCAGACGTTTTGGAACACGTTTTGAAATCGAAAAATTCAAATTTTAAAAAAAATTCAAAAAAAAAAATTCAAAAAAAAAAAAATTTCAACCAGCAAAACTTCGGCCACGGTCTTTAGGATCTCACATATCCGTTTTATCATGAAAAACAATAAAAAAAAACAATAATTTCCGGGTTACTGTAGCTTCGAAACTGTGCAATATCCGGTGATTGCGGACTTGACACCAGATCTTACGACATTATCGATTTTTCCCGTTTTTTCGAGGTTTTCGGGTTTTCCAGAGGATTTTGAGCAAGATTTTCATAAAAACAACACAAAAAAAATCATTTTTATCGATGAAAAATTTTTCGAAAAAATCTTGAAAAAAAAACATTTGACTAGCAAAACCGCACCTAATAAGAAAGTTGTTAAATGAATGAATGTCTGAACTTTGTATTTTTCGATTCGATATTGATATTCGAATCAAATCTCATTTGCATATCATCCAAAATATCCAGTTTTTCTCGTCGATGACGTCCTTCATTTTTGACCTCCGCCTCCCATATCACCTTAACGAAAATTCGACCAATTTTTTTTCACTTTTTTTTCTGTCTCAATCAGATGTATATTCATTGTCTTACCACTTGTTATCATCTAACATGTGTTTTCCCTCTTTTCCATGTTTATTTTTTCCGTTTTTTGCCGAGGTTCCGCCTGTTTTTATTATGTTTTTCGGCCGCCTTTGGCAATCGGTTTTTCGTCTTTTTGCCGGTGGTCTATTGTCGGTTTTGTGTCATTTTTCGCGGCGGAATTGGTTTTTTTCTGAAAAAATTGAATTTTAGATCAAATTTGGGTTACTGTAGCTTCGAAACTGTGCAATATCCGGTCATTGCGGACTTGACACCAAATCTTACGACATTTGCAATTTTCTCGGTTTTTCTTGAAGTTGTGAACTATTTTAAGGTATTCCGGTTGTTTTTTGGTCATTTTTGATGATTTTTGGGTTACTGTAGCTTCAAAACTGTGCATTACCGGTTATTGCGGACTTAACACCGGATTTTACGAGAATTTCGATTTTCACGGGTTTCCTTGATATTCTAGACAAATTTACGGTTTTCCAATGTATTTTTGGCTATTCTTGACGTTTTTTGGGTTACTGTAGCTCCAAAATTGTGCAATATCCGGTTATTGCGTACTTGACACCGAATCTTACGATAATTTCAATTTTCTCGGTTTTTCTTGATATTTCCAACTATTCTAGTGTTTTCCGGTTGATTTTGAGTGATTTTCAGCTATTTCCGGGTTACTGTAGCTCTAAAACTGTGCAATTTCGGTAATTGCGGACTTGACACCGGATCTCACGACAATCTCGATTTTCCCCATTTTTTCGAAGTTTTTTGGTGTTTTAAAGAGTTCTAAGCGATTTTCATAAAAACAACATGAAAAACAATTATTTTAACCAGAAAAAAGTTCAAAAAAAACTCCAAAAATTTTTTTTTCCAAAAAACCAGTTCCATGACCCGTTATTTCTCGTTTCTGCCACCATAAATCACTCATAATCTCTCTCCAAATGTACTCGGAAAAAAAGTGGCAAAAAGTGACATGAACCCGAAATAATCCTAATCCGACCGGAAATCGGGCCGACGGAATTTGCATAAATTGTCAGTTTTTTGGAAATTTTTTTGGAAATTTTTGTTTTTTGTATTAACACTATTATCACTATCACTTTTCAAAAAAATTATAAAATTAAAAAAAAAATTATTTTTGAAATTTTCAAAAAAAATTCAATTTTTTCCTAAAATTTCCCTTATTTTCCAAATTTTCCTTCCAAAACCTGATGATTGAACCATTTGCAATTGATGACGTAATCCCACTCATTTTCTTGTGACTTTCATTGTATCCTACGCAAAACATTTGTACCTAATGGCCAAGAACCGATGTTTCACTGATTACACTGATTTTCGAGGGATCAGTGAAACAAAAAGTTTGGGAAACTGGTTCTGAGATGTACTGTAGTTGGAAAATGTCGAAAAAACAAAGAAAATCCAAACTGTCGTAAGATTTGGTGTCAAGTACGCAATAACCGCCAATGCACAGTTTTGGAGCTACAGTAACCCGAAATTTTGCAAAACTGTTGGAAAAAGTTCAAAATCCAAGTCCAATAGGTTTATTTTTTCGGAAAATTTCTTGTAAACCATATCTAGAACAAAGTGGTTGTCCAGCCGGTCCAAAACGCACAGAACGATGAAAAACGAGGAAATCACATTGATAAAACGTTTTCTCTTATCAGCTTATCAATTTATCACATTTTGTGTCGATCTTTACGTCGAAATGACCTTGATTCCGATGATTTTGCAGTTTTCCGGGTTACTGTGGCTCCAAAACTGTGCATTAGCGGTTATTGCGGACTTTGCACCTGACCGTTACGACAATTCCAAATTTTTCCGTTTTTTCGACGTTTTCCAACTACAGTACCTCTCTCAACCTGTTCTAACCACTTTTTGTACCAAAGATCCACTGATAATCAGTGATATCAGTGATAAACAAAAAACATTTTGAAATTCGACCAATCGGGTGCAAATTTTGTTCACAATCAGTTTTTTATTTTTTTATTTTTAGGCCAAACAGGGGACATTTTGCTGATGTCGAAAACAATATGGTACTCTCGACCCATGACACAATTTTTTTTTGTTGAAAAATCCGGTTTTGGGAGCGGAAAATTTTCAGTATTTAACTGTAACTGTAAGGGTTCCGACTCAAACAATTTTTTTTTTGGAAAAGACGTTTTCCGTTTGTTTTTGATTCAAAATTGTATGAAAAACGGTTTAAAATCAAAATTTCGGATTACTGTAGCTCCAAATCTGTGCATCATCGGTTATTGCGGACTTTGCACCGGATCTTACGACAATTTCGATTTTCTTGGTTTTTTCGATGCCAGGGGGCTACAGTAACCTTTATGATGAGGTTTTCGATGCAAATACACTTCCTTATCAATCTTTTGTTCTCTGAACCTTCACCAAGCTCCGCCCACTGATAAGACACTGATAAGGAACTTTTTTCTATTGGTTTTTTTTCTTCCTTTTTTTTGGCGATGATCCACTTGATCCTAATCCTGATCTGCGTGTCGAGACCAGTTCTAGAGCCCGAACTGGGCAAATACAAGCGCGTATCTCCTTATCAGTGTCTTATCAGTGTTTGTTATCATCATCCGGCTCACTGGCATTTTCCATTTTTCTTTTTTTGGAATTTTTGCTTTGTTTCAGGGCTTAATTACATACAGTAACCAGAATACCATAACCTTGATTTTTTTTGTTCCAGAAAAAAATGGGTGTAACCAGTGAAAAATCGCTGCAAAAATGGCGGAATTGGCTGACGAAGAACATGTTGCTACTGATGACACTGGCCGGGATACTGATAGGTGTTATCATCGGTGCAGTCGTTCGGAATGCGGATCCGTCACCGGAAGTCATAAGATATGTCGGATTCCCCGGAGAGTTGTTCATGAACATGTTGAAGGCCATGGTTTTGCCACTGATCGCCGCTAGTATTGTTTCTGGTGAGTGGGGAGTGTCAGGAATGGATAGGGGATGCTTGAAAACATAGGAAAAACGCGAAAAATCGATATTTTTTTTGGTGGCCTAACTTTTGCAAAAGTTCGGCCATCGTCCGAAGTTTGATGAAAATGACTGAAAAATGAAAAACATTTATTGGAAAATATACTAAAACTATGACATTTTTTGAAAAATTGCAGAAAAATCCAAAAAATTGAAAAAAAAAATTGGTGGCCTAACTTTTGCAAAAACTCGGCCACGGCCAAAAATTGCTGAATATTACTGGAAAACGTAACATTTTTCATGGAAAAGTATTCAAAACCATAATCTCTTTCAAAAAATCCTAGAAAAATCCCAAAAATCAAAAAAAAAATTGATGGCCTAACTTTTGCAAAAACTCGGCCACGGCCGAATTTCGACGTAAGTTACTGAAAATTCAAAATTTTTATCGAGAAACTATCCAGCACCATAGTATCAATGAAAAATTTGAAAAAAAACGCAAAAAATCTAAAAAAAATTTTGATGGCCTAACTTTTGCAAAAACTCGGCCACGAGTTCAAATTGCTCAGAAACAGTTTCTAAATAACAAAGAAAGTTTTCCAATGTCAAAAAAACATAATTTTCATTTTAGAAATCCCAAGACTCCCTAGAAAATCCCGAGAAAGCAGTGGTGGCCGAACTTTTGCAAACTCGGCCGCGACTGTTTCTCTGCCTCGGAATTGGAAATTTTTGGTGATTTTTAGATTTTTGGGTTTCTCAGACGTTATGCAACACGTTTTGACACTCAAAAACTTCTAAAAAATCCTTTTACATATCCAAAAAAATGGAAAAAAAAAATTCCGAAATTTTTTAAAATTTTATTTTAGGACTCGCGCAACTCGACGGTAAAACCTCTGGTCGTCTTGGTTCTCGTGCCGTGATGTATTATGTGTTGACGACAACGCATGCAGTGATTCTTGGTATCATAGTTGTGTCAATTATCCATCCCGGCGACCCTGCAATCAAGCAAGGCATGGGGATTGAGGAATCCGAGAAAGCCGATGTTTCTGCAGCGCAAAAGTTTTTGGATTTGTTCCGGTAAGCCCTCAAAATGGGAGAAATTGACATTTTTCTCTAAAATTTGAAATTTCAACCTTCAACCCTCAAAAATCGCCAAAAGTCTCGGCCGTCCGCGCGTTCTTATACGCCCTGGCGCGCCGGGCAGCGGTGTGCCTCGATAGCTCAGTTGGGAGAGCGTTAGACTGAAGATCTAAAGGTCACCAGTTCGATCCTGGTTCGGGGCAATCTCTTTTGCATTCTGTTTTTAGCAGTTTGTGATTGATTTTTTGCAGAAATGCCTTCCCAGAAAACATAATGCGAGCGACTTTCGCTCAAGTGCAAACCCATTATGTCAATGCCACAAGTTCCAAGGGCCTGGATGTCCAAGTTCCCAAAACCGCGTATGTTGATGGGATGAATGTACTTGGTAGGTGATAAGAACAAAAAATCGATAAAATGATTTGATTTTCCCCTAGGTATCATCATGTTCTGCATAGTAATGGGCCTTGTCATCTCAAAGATCGGAGAAGAAGCTCAACCGCTCGCGAAATTCTTCCACGCCCTTGATATAGTGATCACTCGAATGGTCATGATTATCATGTGGCTCGGACCGATCGGAATACCATCTCTGATCGCTCAGAAGATGTTGGAAGTGTCCGACTTGTGGCAGACCGCCCGGATGCTCGGACTGTTCATGTTCACTGTCATTCTGGGGCTTGCAATTCAAGCGTTCATCACTTTACCGTTGATTTTCTTCATCGGAACTCGTCAAAACCCATATCGATTTTTAGCGGGACTCGGACAGGCAGTTCTGACCGCCTTAGGTACAAGTTCCAGTGCCGCAAGTCTTCCGGTCACTTTTCGATGCTTGAATAAGCTTGGAATCGACCCCAGGGTCACTAAATTCGTGTTACCCGTCGGGGCAATGGTTAACATGGTACGTAACTCGAGAATTATTGAAGATAGAGCAAAACTGTCAACTGCAAAGTTGTAGCTCTTAAAATTTGCTACAACTTTGCAGTTGACCATTTTCCTCTAAAATCAATATTCCCCAAGATACCGTTGATTTTAGGATGGAACTGCGCTCTATGAAGCTACCGCGTCGATTTTCATCGCACAAATGAACGGATTGGACCTATCGATTGGCCAAATCGTTACTGTATCCATCACAGCCACCCTGGCATCCATTGGAGCCGCTAGTATCCCATCCGCTGGCTTAGTAACCATGTTGATAGTTCTGACGGCTTTGGGACTGCCAGCCAGCGACATTTCACTGATTATCGCCGTTGATTGGTTCTTGTACGTTTTACCGGGGGAACCATGAGAGATAGGGAAAAGTTGTCAACTACAAAAACATTGGGAATAAAAAATGGTACAACCTTTCAGTTGACCAAAAACTCATAGAAATTCTAGTTCCCGAGATAAAATCGATAAAGTGAACCGGCACTATTTCGCAATACGCGGTACCATGTTTTTAAACTTTTATATCTTCAAAACTAAAATTTTTCCAAGAAAGTTGTCAACTGCAAACTTGTAGCAAATTTTCCGCTTTACAACTTTACAATTGACAACTTTCCCCCAAAATCAAAATCTCCCACGATAAACCTGAAAAACCAAAATTTCATTTAGGGACCGACTCCGTACCAGTGTAAATGTGATCGGAGATGCTCTCGGATGCGGATTTGTTCATTATATATGTCAAGATCATCTAAATGCCGACGTGGCAGAAGCTGAAAAGAACCACGCAGCCGTGGAGGCGCATGTAAGTGCGCTCTAATGAGAATTTCAAAAATATTGATTTTTAGGGTGTGAATTTCGATGAATTGGAGAAGGAATGCGAGCAAGAAAACAACAACGGAAAGCACATTGTGGAACATGTTTAAATTATCGATTTTTTATTGATTTTTTTAAAAATTTTTGTGAAAAATCCGAAAATTCGAAGTTTGTACATTTTCTAGCACTAATTCGCAGCATTTTTGATTAATTTTTGTTTAAAACTGTTACAAAAAAAAACAAAACAAAATGAGAATTATTTAGTTTCGATTTCCGGTGAAAATTTGAAATAATTTCAATTTACTAATAATTTCTATTCGCATCAGCTTTAATGTATAGAGATATTGATTTTTTTTGATAATAAACTTGAATTTCAATTTTAAAAGGTTAATCATCAAGAAAAACGAGGAAAATTAACGAAAAACAAGAAAAATTGGGTCAAAATGACAAAAATGACAAAAATAAATTCAAACGCGCGCGCAAAAATTAGTGCGGTGGAGCGTGTTTGCTTACCACCTAGCTGGCATGGATTTTCACGTCCGCAGCCAATTTTCGGCTATTTTCCTCGGTTTTTCACCGTTTTTTCTCAATTTTTCACTAAAACCCGTTGAAAATTATTGCAATCCTTGATTTTCAGCGTATTCGACCGATGGATCCCACATTTTACGGCCATGAAACGGAAAATACCCGTCAGAGATCGAACAGCAACGCCGGCGGCCCTTCCGATGGGGATAATGGACAGTTTGGAGTTCAGGCGCAGTTAGGAAAGATGGTACGTTGATTTTTTATCGATTTTCATCGAGAATATCGATTTTTTAGATGTGGGAAGCCGGCTCGAAGCAGGTTCAGGACACTTTTCAGTCCTATGGACGCATTGATCTGTTCCGCCCGTATTTTGATGTGGAACCAGCTGAAGTAAGTGTTTTATTGGAGAAAATTGAAAAAAATAACTGGAAAATTCGAAAAATTCGCGAAAAAACGAGGATTTTGAATTTTTTCGAAATATTTTTTGAAAATATTTGTTTTTATTTTTTTTTTATTTTTTAGATTGAATTGAATCATTTTGTTTAATTTAGATGATGAAAAAATAGCAAAAAATCGATGTTGTAGCTAAAAAAAAATAAAAATCCCAAATTAAAAAAAAAATTTTGCAAAAAAAATCGTTCAAATTTTTTTTTTTTAATTTTCGAAAAATCATTTTCAAATTATTTTAAATTTGAAAAAATAGCGGAAATTGATTTTTTGGCTCAAAAAAAAATTGAAAATCGCAAAAATTTCGAAATGTTTTTTTTTTTTTTTAATTATTTTTTTCTAATTTTTAATTATTTTTTTCTAATTTTTTAAAATCGTGTTATCTATTACAAATGAAAAATATTACATGGAAACTCAAAAATAAAAATAAAAAACCCAGAAAATCCCTAAAAAACCGAATTTTTTTCAAAAAATACCAAAAATCTTCAATTTTCCTAATTTTTTTCCATTTTTCCCCGTTTTTTCACTCAAATCTCCTAAATTTATAATTTTCAGGTCCGTACCCGCCTTATCCGCTCCTTCATCCCCCGAAAACCATCTCAAATCCAAGTTTCACCGGATCTCTACGGCCCGTCGATGATTGTGTTGACCATGGTGGCTTTGTTGCTTTATAATATGAAAACTAGCGGGTAAGTATGTTCAAAAACTTTGGAAGCGTTGGAAAATGATCTGAAATATGAAATTTAACTGAGAAATCCCAAGAAAATCCGGATTTTTTGAGATTTTTCGCGATTTTTCCGAAAAAACTGCTAAAAAACCCCAATTTTCTCCGATTTTCTTTGAATTTTTCGAATTTTACCGTAAAAAACCGCTAAAAACAACATTCCCTTGCAGAATAGTGATTCAAAACGGAACTCTGATGGGAACCGCCATGTTCACCTGCTTTGGCTCGTGGATTCTCATCTCTGGAGCTCTGTGGCTCGCATGCTACCTTCTCGCCGCCGAACAACCATTCTTGACCATTTTGTCGTCGTTTGTGAGTTTTTTATCCTAGTTTTTCGAAAAAATTGGCGAAATTTGAATTGGGAAGCGATTTTTCTGATTTTTAGCAATTTTTTTGAATTTTTTTAGCGAAAACTCGAAAATTTCCATTCCAGGGCTACTCATTGGCATCTCAATGTCTTCTGCTGCTGCTCACCTCTCTCTTCCACTCATCCCATGATCATTTGTTCTTTTTCGTCCTTCTCGCCGGATTTTGTGCGCCGGCAGCGTTGAGAATGGTGAGTTTTTGAAATTTTTTGGAAAAAAACATGTTTTGGAGCAAGATTTTAGCGATTTTCCGTGGAAATCCTGCTCAAAACATACAGAAAACGCCAAAAATAGCGAAAAAACGGCAAAAATCGCAATTGTCGTAAGATCCGGTGTATAGTCCGCAATAACCGTCAATGCACAGTTTTGAAGCTACAGTAATCCGGAAAATGTTAAAAATAAGTGAAAATTAACCGGAAAATCCAAAAATAGTTCAAAAATCAAGAAAACCGAAAAAATCGGAATTGTCGTAAGATCCGGTGTCAAGTCCGCAATAACCTGAAAATGCACAGTTTTGGAGCTACAGTAACCCGGAAAATGACTAACAATTAGCCGGAACGTCAAAATTAGTTCTAAACATCAAGAAAATCCGAGAAAATCGATATTGTCGTAAGATCCGATGCCAAGTCCGCAATCACCGCCAATGCCCAGTTTTGGAGCTACAGTACCCCGGAAAATGACTAAAAATTAGCCGGGAACCTCTAAATTTGTTTAAAAAATGAAGAAAAACCGAAAAAATCGCAATTGTCGTAAGATCTGGTGCCAAGTCCGCAATAACCGCGAATGCACAGTTTTGAAGCTACAGTAACCCGAACATTTTCAAATCTGCTGGAAATTAGCTGAAATTTTTGAAATTCGTTTTCTTCAGGGACTGATAGTGTGCAATCAGTCGAGACTGCCTGCCAATCGACTGTTATTAATCGGAATCTCCATTGCCGCCCATCTATTATTGATTATCTACCTGCACTTTGGATTCCATGTTGTGTTGGAAGGTGAGTGGGATTTTTTTTGGAAGTTTAAAGAAAAAGATGAATAAATTCAAAAAAATTTTGGAAATTTCAAAAAAAAAATTGAATTTTTCATTTTTTTTTTGGATTTTTATTTTTTTATAAAATTTTTTTAATTAAAATTTATTTTTTTTCAAATTTAAAAAGTCAAATCCGAAGAAAAAGAAGAGATATAATTTTTAAAACAGGAAATTTAAAAAATTCAATTTTTCAAAGATTTTTCAAAATTAAAAAAAAATATTTTTGGAAAATTTTTTATTTTCTGATTTTTAAAATAATTTTTTTTAAAATTTTTTTTCAAATATTCAATTTTTTCAAATTAATTTAAATTTGAAAATCATAGTTCGAAGCTATTTTTCATTATTTTTTCAATTTTATAAAACATTTCACAGAAAAATTTAAAAATTTCCAATTTTTTAGTTTTTAGCATAAAAAATCATATTTAATTTTTTTTGGATTTTTTTTTGCATTTTTTTTGAATAAAAAAATAATTTTAAAATTAAAAATAGTATAAGTTTAAACAAAAAAATTTAATATTCAAATTTTCAAATTTTTTATTGAAAAATTTGAGAATTTGAAAAAAAAATTAAAAATATTTTAATTTTAATTTCATTTTTTCCTTCCAGAACTCGACGAAATCGTCGGCGACGCGATCGATGTGAATGTGGTGAAAGAGAGTGTTCCGATTTGAATTTCGCATAATTTTTTTTTATAAAAATCAGATTTTTTTTCAATTATTTCCTTATCATCAACAAAATTGTGATTTCGCCACTATTAACACACACGGGGATTTTTATTAAATTCTAATTTAAATTTTACTGGATTTTATTGATTTATTGATTTGTTTTTTTTGGTTGTTAGAGAAAAAAAGAAAACATTCTAATTTTTTAATTTTTCAATTTTTTTTCAATTTTTTTTGAATGGTTCAAGCCATTTTTCATATTTTCAAAGTCAATTTCCCATTTACTAGCTAGAAATCTATTTTTTAATTTATTTTCCGCAGATTTTCATGTCAGTTATCAGTGAGCATCAAGTGCAATTGGCGAGTTTTGAGCCGATCGAAAAATGCCAAAAATCCACGTGTCCGGGTGAGTTTTTCAAATTAGAAAAAAATTTGAATTGAAAATTTGTTTTTTTTTTCAAAAAAAATGTTTAAAAAATATAAATTTAAAAAAAAATGATTTTTTTAATTTTTGAAAATTTTAATTTAATCTTAAAAGCACGAATTTTGAAATAAAACGAATTAATAATCTTTAAATTTAAAAAAAATAATTTTTTCATTGAAAAGTTGTAATTAAAAATAATACAAAAAATGTGAATTTCAAGTTATTTTTTTTTTCGCAAAATTCATATAAATTAGAAAAATCGATTTTTCTAAATTTTTAATTTAATTCAATATTTCAAAGATAATTTTTTATTGGAATTTTTTTTTAACTGAACAAAAAAATAAATTGAACTTTTTTAAGGATGAGAAATTGAATTTTTCCAATATAAATAATTTTAACACTTAAAAAAATTATTTTAAAAAACAAAAGAAAAATTTAAAATTTCTTAAATTTGACGACAAAGAAACATTTTTTCAGGTTGTAAATCGAGCCGAATGTACTTTTGCTACGACTGCCGGACGCCAATGCCCGGCGTTTTTACCCCGAAAGTTGAGGTGAATTTTAATTTTTTAAATGGAAAAAAAATAATTTAAGATGTGAATTCCTAGTTTTAAAAATAATTTTCTGTTCTAAATTTTAATTTATGATTGCCTAAAAATTAAAATTCGGCAATATTTAATTTTAAATTTTTATCTAAAAAAAATAATTTTCACTCAAAAATTCGGCATTTTTAACAACAACAAAAAATTATTTGAAATTTGATAACTCGAAAAATAATTTAAAAATCCCATATAAAAATTGTTCTTCAGCTCCCCTGCCTAGTGGACATAATCAAGCACCCGATGGAGAAAAACAGTAAAAGTAGTGCGCTACACTGCAAAATTGTGGCTCCAGAGCAGACGAGGGTGAGTATTTGAACGGAATTTTGAAAAATTCGAAAAAAAAAAAACGGTTTTTACCTATTTTTCCATCGAAAAAATTTGAAAATGCACAATTTTGAGAATTATTAAGAAAAAACAATTTTAAAAAATTTGGAAAAAATCTAGAAAAATCTACAGAAATAGTGGACGATCTAGAATGATTTTTCCGATTTTTTCTATCATTTTTCCATTGAAAAAATTCAAAAATACCCAATTTTCGAATTAAAAAAGAAATTAATTTCCAAAATTTTGGAAAGTTAAAATTTTTTTTTTTTTTGAATTTTCAGACGATCTAGACAAAATTTGGAGTTTGTTTTCCGATTTTTCCAGATTTTTTTTTTCACTTTTCCTAGATTTTCCCATAAAAAACTTCAAAAAACGTCCGTTTCTCCAGGTATTCGACTACCCCGACGTGCACGACTACTCGCAAGATTCGGAAGACGACCGACGCACCACTGCCATCATTTTCCCGAGTCCATCGGCCATTTCCGTCCAGGAATTCGTCAAAACGCGCGGCGCCTTGAAGCGAATCGTTGTCCTCGACTGCACATGGTTCCAAGTCGGCGTCATGCAGAAAACACCGCAAATTCAAGGTGAGCAGGGCATGTTTTTGATGAGAAAAACTGAGAAATTGATCCGGTATGGGTCTCGAAGCGAAATTTGCGAAAATATGAGAATTTTGGATTTTTTTGAATTTTTTTTAAAATGAAAATTAGGCCCAACTCCTAGATTTTCCAATTTTAGCTTTCAGACCCAATTTTTAAATTTTAAACCATTTTTTAAAGTTTTTCGACAAATTTTGATCTGATTCATCGATATTTCCTAATTTTCGAATTTTTACTGGGATTTTTAAATTTTTCACCTTATAAAGCCGATTTTTATTTGCATTTATGGTACTTTACAATTTTTATGCTGAAAAAATTCAAACGATTAGTTTTCGCTTCGAGACCCGAATTTTCTGATTTTTGGCCAATTTTTTGTGTTTTCCGGTGAATTTTTCAATTTTACAGCCGAATTTTTTAGGTTGATTTTCAGAATTTTGTAATTTTCGCTCTGAGACCTGAATTTAATTTTTTTCCAATTTTTTTTTTGAGTTTTTCCTAGATTTACAAGCTGATTTTTGTTAGGCTGATTTTTTTAAAAAAAATTTTTAAATTTTCGCTTCGAGACCCAACTTTTAATTTTTTTTTTGCTGTTCAAAATCATTCACAAAAAATTGCGAAAGTTTCAAAATAAAAGTTTCAGAAAAATTGAAAAAAAAATTCAAAAATTCCAGTTTATCCCAATTTTTTCGAATTTTTTTGTCTAGTTGATTTCCGAAAATTTTTTGAAAATTTTCGCTTCGAGACCCCCACTTTCCCTCTATTTTTTCCCATTTTTCCATCCATTCCAGGCCTCCAACATGTGTCCCTCAACGCGTACCGTACCGCCTTCTGGCGCCCGCAACACAATGTCCCCGACACGGGTCTCGCCACGATCGAAGCCATCTACTATTCGCTGCGAGAGTACCATGAGCTGGGCGTCGGCCGCAAGTATTCTGGAGAATTTGACAATTTGTTGTACTGGTTCTTCCATACGAAACACCTGGTTGATGGGAAACAAGAAGAGTATTTGAGAAGGAAACGACAGTTGGAAAGTGGTCAGGAGTAGACAAGGATCTATGGTTTTTATGGTTAAGTTTTTTGTTGATTTTTGATTTTTAAATATTTTTTTGAAATTTTTGAAATTTTTAGAATTTTTTTGGAAATTTTTTGAAATTTTTTGGAATTTTTTGAAATTTTTTTTGAAATTTTTTTAGAATTTTTTTCTCGAAATTAAAAAATTTTTTTTTAGAATTTTTTGAAATTTTTTGAAATTTTTTTTGGAGTTTTTTTGGAATTTTTTCTTGAAATTAAAACAATTTTTTTTAGAATTTTTTGAAATTGTTTGAAATTTTTTTTTTAGAATTTTTTAGAATTTTTGGAATTTTTTGGAATTTTTTTTTAGAATTTTTTGAAATTTTTTCTCGAAATTAAAATTTTTATTTTTTATTTTTTGTCCGAGCCAAATTTCAAGCATTGCGCGATCGTATATTTTTTAAAAATCGGAAGAAAAAAATTTTAATTTGGAAAAATTTGAATTTTTGAATTTTCAAAAAAAAAATTTGAATTTTTGAATTTTCAAAAAAAAAAATTAATTTTTGAATTTTCTAAATTTTTTTGGGTACAGGTACGGAGTTTTGATTTTTCTGAAATTTCTTATTTGAATTTTGATGAAACAATGTTCAAAAAACAATTTTACTTTTGTTGTGAGACTCAAAAATTTTGGAAATTCAAATTTTACATTTTTTTTTATCAATATTCAAAAAAATCTCGGGAAATTTTGAAAATTCAGTTTTTCAAAAATTTTGAAATTCAAATGTTGAATTTTTCGGTGAATTTCACGAATTTTCAAAAAATTTGAAATTTCATTCGTTTTTCCTACAGAAACGATTTTTAGATTTTTAGACCCCCAAAAAAATTCCCAAAATATTTTCGAAAAAATCTAATATTTCGATGCCTCTCTCCGGAAATGTTGAAAATTTAGTTTTTCAAAATTCTAATTTTCAACAGTGGAATTTACTCGATATCGGCGTGAATTTCACGAATTTTCAAAAAATTTAAAAAATTGGAAAAATTCGAAATTTTATAAGTTTTTCCAAAAAAATTCAAAAAATTCCAAAAATTTAAATAATTCAAAAATTGCGTATTTCAAAATTTGTCCCTAGGTCTCACCACGATTTTATTGTTTTTGTTCTAATTTTTTAATTTTTTTTCTATTTTTTTTCCAATCTATCCGCCCTCCCGCTCGCCTCCGCAATTGTTTTTCCCAGATTCATCATTTTTCCATCATTTTTCCACCATTTTTTCACCGTTTTCTCTACCTCATGATCAGATCATATTTATCGATTTTTCCGTCTCCTTTCTCTCCATTTTTCCCCCTTTTCCCTCAATTTCTCCCCGTATTATTATGATTTTTGTCGGATTTGCATGACCGGTTCCCCCTTCTCCTCCTCGTTGTTCCCCCCATTTTTTGGGATTATTTTTCGAATTTTTTGAATTTTTCAAATTTTTCTCGAAAAACAGATTTTTTTTTCAAATTATTTTTAATTTTTATTAATTTTATGGTTTGATTCTCGTAATCGACCATTTTTAATATCTGAATTTTTTCGATTTTTTTTTGAATTTTTCTGATTTTTTTTCATGGATTTCTTGTAATTTTCGGTATTTTCTGATATTTTTCTAATTTTTTTCCAATTTTCAAATATTTTTTTCGTATTTTTCCAGATGTTGAAGCCACTATTCGGAAAAGCGGACAAAACGCCAGCCGATGTGGTCAAGAATCTTCGCGACGCCCTCACTGTCATAGATCGGGTGCGTTTTTAAATTAAAAATTGAAAAAAAATGTAAAAAAAATTGTGAAGTGAAATTTTGGGTCTTGAAGCGAAATTTTCGATTTTTTGTCAATAAAAAAATATTTCTAATTTTTAATTTTTTTACTGATTTTTCAAAAATTTGAAAAAAAAAAATTATTCTTTGAGTCTTGAAGCGAAATTTTGGATTTTTAGGATTTTTAGTGATTTTTTAAAAATTTCAGAATATAAAAAAAACTTTGAAAAATTATTTTTTTTCAAAATTTTCAAAAATTTCAAAAAAAAAATTATTCTTCGGGTCTTAGTGCGAAATTTCGGGTTTTTTTGG
>LR578166.1:0-15349 GCA_900536345.3 Caenorhabditis sp. 39 LS-2015 | reverse complement strand
GATTTAACTTAATGTCGTGCAGGATTGAGCTTCTGCCTCCGAGTCCGCCATATCCATTTTTCCACGTTTGATCACACGCGGAACTGAATTGAGTCTAATCTGGGAGAAAAAGAGAGGAACTTGCAAAACAAGAGCAAACAAGAAGCTCTTCCCAAAGTTAGTCATGAAAAATATCCAGAGATCCGGAAATTCGGTTAACTAGCCAAACTAAAGGCATAGTCAGAAGGACGAAAGATTGACCCAATATAGAATGACACTCGGCCATCGATGCCGCGTGGTTTTTTCCTCCATTTTATGTGAATAGTTTGATCCCGATGAGCTGCTGCTACCGTACTCTCGGCCGTCTCCGCCCTCCCCCCTCCGTCTTCCTCTCCGATCTTTCGATTCTTCCACACTTGGCCTGGTAAACAATTAGTTGTTTGTGTGAATAAGGGAGTGAAGAAGCGTAGATTTCACTGGTATTGGAAGGATTGTTTACCCAGCAGACCGCCCAAGTTCATGGACACATTTTCAGAAATGAACTGAACCTGCTGCTGGTTGGCTGATACGATATCACCTGTCTACAAACAAACTGATCAGAAACAGACTGCGGGAGACCAAACGGGTCGGTCGTCTTCGGTTAAACCAGCGGTCTGTACACAATTCGATCCGATTGATCGTTGTGCGATCATTTGAGTGTTTGATCTCGCCTCTTCCCCTGCTTTCCATCGCTCATTCGATGTATATTGTCGTCGGGCGAGTATGACGGCGTTTCTGACCTCGTGCCTCATTCCTTTATTACCTCAACAACCTTCTTCTTTTCCTTCTTCTTTTCTTCCGTTTTCCGATTCTTTCTGATCTCTTGAACTCTTCCTTCAATTGGTCCCATTGACCTGTTTGATCCTTTGTCAATGTTTGTCCGAACGTGGTCGGTTAAGATACATCCGCCGAAAAAAGAAACACCTCGAGAGTAAGTGCGGACGGTATAAATAGTAACTCTAAACTGGTTTCCCAAAATAGAAATGACCGCCCGTACAGGTTAAGTTGAGAGCACCGAAGCGAAGGGGTAAGTGTGCAAACTTGACCCAGTTGTTAGTCGGACTTCTCATCAAATCGGAAGAAAGAGTACTTCCGTTTTGGATGAGGAAGGGACGGAAATAAACATTACGGATATAGTAACGAAAAGTTGACATGAGGAGCGAAAAGGGAGAGGAGCGGAAGGGGGAGGAGGAGGAGCGGTACCGAATAAGGAACGAGAAAGAAGGAGGTGCGGAGGAATTACGGTAGTTCGAGGCGAGGGATCTTCGAGAACTCCTCAAAGAAAATGGAGAGAATGCGGAACCAAACCAGAGAGTGACGTGCAGAAAGTTCCCGTGCCATTTCAAAATCTTTCCAACAATACTCTCTAAATAGCTCATGGCGTAAGATCAGGTAGGCAGGTGGCGGGCGGCCAAAGCTCTGATCTTCTGACTCTTTACGCTGTGCTCTTATCTTATCAGCCGATGATTAGACTAGAGCTTAGGACAGACAGCTGAAAGAGCATTCAATGCAACTGTGAGCAGCCTAATGCGGTTTGATTGCCAACGTCACAAAGTGAGAATGAAAGGGAATGTATAATAGGGATTCGATTGGACTTTTGAACTGGTATAATGATGGCTAGCAGGATGACTTGTTGGCTGAGCGATCGACCGCATGTCGGCCAGCAAGAACTGTGTGCACTGTGAGAAACTGTCTGTGCAAACGGAGACGGAAAGAGAATCGGATGAAAAACTGAGTGGTGTAGACAGGAGACAAGGTGAATAGAAGGAGGAAGAGGAGAAGGAAGTTATTGAACTCCTTGACCTTTGATCCCGAAAAAGGAGGCTGATCGATGTAACTGGTAAGGAAAAGAAGGTAGGCACAGCAGCACAGATCATGAACTTGCGGGATCATTTGCATGACCGAGTTAGATGAGTTTGAGGAGAAGAGAGTGGAGTATCAGTTGGGATGAGTGAAGGTTCCGAAGACTACGAATTTTGTGGTGGGGCAGAGTTCGAGAGGACTGCTATAAGGAATCCGAACTCAACAAAGGAAGCAAAATGATTGTGAGCCCATTGAACTTTAGGCACTGGCAGCGGGAAGAATTGGAAGAAAGAATAAAAAATGCAGGCGACTGACTCACGGTTCACTTGGAATCGAAGACCAATGTTTCACAATGTCTCGCAACCAGTTTGGGAATCTGAAGTGACTGTATGCATATCAAACATCATCCGTCTCGAGTCAACATAATTATTCGGAATTCCCAAGTGAAGCTATTAGACGGATAGACAGATGAGCATATGATGTGAGCGGGAAACTATTTTGAGATCTTGCGTGGGGTGGTGGGAGATTGAGAGGAGCAACAGTAATACTTCAATGATTCGGAACATGGTGCCATACAGGAATGTAAGAGTGTTTATAATCGTCAGAATTAGAAAGGAGACTAAGAGATTGCCTGATCAATTAGACTGTAAGCTCTCATTCTACCATGTCTGTCAGTAAAACATACATGGATCTTTCACCATACTCATGATGCATACGAAACACAAAATACGGAGCGATGACTAACAGAACCGAAACCATGTAATTTCGAACAGAATCGGGAAAGGAGGGGGCAGTCAAAGAGTAGACATCGCCCACTCCCACGCGACAAACAGTCTTTGGCCAGCTGCGGCTCTGCTCCACTGTACCCGCCCTTATTCCTTCTTTTCCTTCTTCTTCTTCTTCGATTAAATATTCTCATTTTGGTCACTTTAATCTCCGAATTGAGCCCTCTCTGCAAGAATTGAATCCTGGATTTGCACTCGTTGAACTTGGCTCAAAAGGATGCACGTAGAAGTCCTTGGAAAGGGAGAGAGAGAGTGTCACATGCATCGGAAATTCTCCGAAAGAGTATAGTCTCAAACGGAAGGGGATTATGCTCTCCACGCCACGCTCTTTTCATCCCCTCCCATTGCGCCATTCATTCAGTTATTTCGAGAAAGACAAACGAGTGGTGATCGAAGATCTTTGCGCCGAATATGCAATTACAAGTCAGGTGAGCAGAGAGGTAGACAGGGCGAACTTAGATTCAGAGAATGACTGAATAGTGCGTCTCGCGTCAGATGGAATCGAAGTGGAATGGAGCAGATAGGAAAGAAGGAATCTGATGGGTGGTTATGAATGAAACCGTGGGAATGATGGTGGAGGGATAGGCGAGTGTATAGTTTGAAAAACGGGAAAATGGGAAGGGATCAAAAGATCTTCCGGAAATGGGCAGGTAGATGGAAGTGTGCAGGAATACAATGAATGCCGAAGGATCGAGAGAAGGTTCACAGAGGTCAGAGGGGGAAGGCGAGGAAGCACGGGAACCGGAGAGGGTGCACTCTGTCGTCGCCTCGATTTACATATATTTGTGCGTGTAGGGCCATACTACTCAGTCAGCAGAGACCAAGAGAGAGACGCGGGAAAGGAGAGGTGAATGACGCCAAGTTGCACCCAGGAACGAGACGCAGACGGTGCATGAACTCGATGAACCGGTGCACTGCACGCAGAAACGAAGAGCTCAAATGTTTCAAGGAAGCGGAACCAAACTAGAGAGAAGTCGAGTACGGAAGGCCTTTGAATGAGGGAAGAGGGGAGCCGAACCAACGGTCAGGTTGGGGAATAGAATTGCAAAGTGTTGGAGAAGGGGGGGGGGCGAAACGAGAAAAGGACGTCATGGAATTGGAAGTGAAAAGAGGAGCGATCTCTGCAAAACACAACTGAAATGGGAAAAGGAAACAAGGAGGAATGGAACATTGGAATATGACGTGGCAAAGAGAGAAGAGAACGGATTTGTGATTCTTAAATACCATAGCAGTAGTCCAGACAGACCAGCTTCCTCTTGCAGCGAACAGCTACAAACCACAAGGCTTTCTCTCTGTTCTTTTGTGATGTGGAGAGGCGACGGAAGAAGATTGTTCCGGGTTTTCCTTAGACCACACGATTTGGAAAGAAAACAGACACCTTTGCTGAGATATTAAATTGTGGTTTGGTCTGCTGCCCACTCACATAAAAGATTCATAGAGTTCAGAAACGTATGCTTCTGTTCTGAAGATGTTTCTGTGCTGTGGGGATCCGAGACTAACTACAAGAGTAGTAGAGGAGAGGAAACGGGAGGAGGAAAGCGGATGAGTCTTAGTAATTGAGCCACTAGACGTGTTGCATTTCTAGTTAGTGCAAGCATAATAACACATCTTGCTCTCCGATCTCGCTCCATTCAAATCTCATTCCTGAAACGGATTAAACCCTGCATTCGGCTCGACGTCTTCGCCGAGTGTGACGTGAAATTCTTCCTTTCATCAAGTTGAAAAGAAAGATTTCCTCTTTGAAAACAAGGTCTCTGCTCCAGCAGCTGACCGGAGATGACTCACTACTCATTACGGGATCGGAAACCAGAGAAAGATCTCATTTGCCTTCTCACGCCGCCTGCAAACCAAATCAACACGATCATTCAGCATTGGCTCCCGTTGATCCATGGGAGGGGGTTGCGGGTCAACCTCCATCCACTTTTGCTGTTAGGCCAACGTGATCTCAATGAACGCGAGAGGCGGTTGAAAGAGAAAACGAACGGCGGATTGGGATGGAAACGAACACTTCGAGGAGACTGTCTAGTTGGACTTTGGTTCGAATGACCAACTGGGAAATATTGTTTAGTGGAAGGTGGAGAGAAGACAAACAGTTTTGGTTTGGTGGTGCCGTTGATTTGTACAAGTGCGTCTGGCCGGCGAGGGGTGTTTCCCTGCTTTTGAAGCTGAACTTTGGTTTCGACGACGCAAAGTGTGACGACGGAAAGAGAGAAGGCTCCGGATGGTTCGGGACAAACATCAGAAGCACAAATCACAGGGGTCAAAAGGTTCAGAGAGACACTAATTGGATTCTGTTGAAACGAGGAGCTGCAATGTTCAATGGCTCGGTAATGATTGTCGTCAAAAAGATCCAGGTCTTCGGAGGTACTGTAGGAGGTACCGAACTTTTGAAAGCCGCTCATCATGATGAGAAAAAAGGCGACTGATCAACATCAAGATTGCTTGCGATCAACGGCTATAATGCTCTTTCTCATGCATAATCTCCTTCCGAGAATGCGATCCTGATCTCAATTTAGAAGATCTTCAACAAGGTCCACTTAACCAGAAACCTGCATCCCGATGATGTCGCAATGCGATCTGTTCGCTCTGCTTCATAATCCAATTTTCCTCGAAACAGACGACACCATACTTCGCTCCTTCTTATAATCCGTGCAGCACTCTCTAAAAAGGGCATCGCGAAAAGGAGACACATCTGGTTCAAAACTCAAAACTCAAATTGAAATCATCGGGTTCAAAGTCGCTGACTGCCGGAGGTTGACGTGTGTATTGGCTGCTGTTATCAATGTTGATCTGAGAGAAAGAGCACACAAATCAAAAAGCATTTCCAGATCGGGAGACAGGAAGAAGCTCTCCGAAGGGGGGGGGGCACGGTTGTGTTCTGGTCGGTCGGCTCATCCCTTCCTCTTCTCTCTGCACACGTCCATTCCATTCCAGTTGGACCCGGGACGGGTGTGATCAAAACAACAGAATGACGGCGGCCGGAGGGATGATGAGATGAGTCAGTTGCGGTTTGAAACGGGCAAAAATCCCGAATGAACCAGACAAAAACACTCATCAACTCCCGATTCGGGGTTTTTGATTTTTGAGATACTAGAAAGTTGAGAATTCGAATTGGATCGGGCCACAGCGAATGGAAAATGGATGGGGGATCAGGAACTCTGGCAAGGATACTGTAGCCGCCCGCGCATTTTATGATGACTTTTCTTTCAAAAAGAGTGTAGGCGGTTCTAAACTTCTCATTAGTCGTCTCAAAGGACAATGTCCAAAGTATGATACTTTGTCCTTTTATCAGATGAAATATCGGGCTACGGTAAGCAAAAAACGTGAATATTATATGGGGAAAACTAACGGACAAGTTTCACAAAGTTCACCGGGTTCATCGCGGTCGAAATGATTGGAATCAAAGACAGATCAACCAAAAAAAACAGGGATATAGGGACAGTATCAATAAACTGAACCATAAGTGGACCTGTCGGTTCTTGATATTGAAACGTATCCGTGGAAGCATCTTGTGTTTGTATTGTCAAACACGGGCACTTCTGATTATTTCGTCAGACAGCCAGGATGGTATTAATTATCGAACACCAAAACGAAAAGGAAGGTATCTGTTATTGAACTATCCTGACCAGATGATCGGATAAAAACCATCCTCTTCTCGAAATCTGAACCATGCTCAAAGTCCATCATCTCACATTAACTAGAAGAGAAATGTCAGCTCGACTACTCTCCGTAGCCTACACCCAAAGGGTGATCTATGGTCGAACTCTCCGTTTCGGCCGCTCTTCTCCACGTATTCTCACGAAATAATAATCGGACGGTCGACACTTTCTGCTGCTGTGTGATCAATAATCGATGCCCCCGTACACACGCCCTCTGCATTGCAAACGCGGTATCGGACAGACGATTCGACTCGTCAACGACACGCTCTGATCTTTTCATCGAAACGGGAGACACGTGCCGGCAGGAAACTGTTTTCCGTTTGGGGTTTCTGACGAACCGAATAGTGATAAGGGAAAGGGGCGGGAAGTGAGTGCTGCGGAGAGCAAAGTTCAGAGAGATTAGAAAGAAGGAAAGGAGAACGCGGAATGGGATCGAATACGTGAGGCTGGGAATCGTAGTTTGGAGGAAATCGAGGGGTTGAGAAGTGGAGATAAGATAAAAAGAAGAGGAGAGGAAGTGGTACGGTAACTAAGTTGTTGCAGATGAAGATGTGCTGAGGCAATTGGGGGAACTAGAAAGAGTGACGCATTGTTGTTCCTGATGTTTGAAGTTTTCTCTTGAAGATGTTTGCTTGAGAGTCTAATCATTGTTACCCTAATCAAGTGTCTAATTTGAAAAAATTAAAATCCTACCTTGATCCACTTGGAAATGAAGATCAACATCTGAATGACGATGGCCATCAGCAACGAATGACAATGAGAAGTTTGAGCTGCAAAACCAAATGTTGAAATCGAAAAGAATCAAAAGACCAAGTGCCCATGCATTTTTCAATAAAAGTCCGAGATGTCTGTCTCTTTTATGGAAGATACAACTACCGTAACCCGTCTCTCTCTCTCTCTCTCTTACTCCCATGATGACAAACATCTTGCCCCTCTCCAAGTTCACAGAACCGCTTGTCACGTGGCCGGTTTGAAGACAAAGTTCGACTGGGCGCACGCGAATTTGCATCATTTGTTCCAAATAAATACAGAGTCTCGTGGCTTCTCATCTGTGATAATACGACGTCACTCTGGAATGTACGATCGGATATTCTTTGAAGGCAACGAAGAGAAGGAACTTCTTGTTGTTCAAACATCCAAGAAGGAGGAGGAGGAGGACAAAGTACGAAGGTGTATTTTGTAGGTGGAGAGACAAGAAAGTGTTACGAAATATGATGAAAGTCTGAGAAGTCGAGATCTTTTATTCTGAATAACAATCCTAATTAATAATTAACAAAATTCCAAATCCTAAACCGCTACTTCCTTTCCGAGATAGTCCGCTACCCGTGCCAGACTCTTCCACTTTCTCTGTTCCACTTCTATGAACTGCTTCGTCAATTCCTTCTCAATCATCCGACTCGACACGATCAGGTCATTGTTATACTTCCAACTCTTTGGCGATACACAATCATAAACTCTTGGAGGAGAGCAGAACGGAGACTTCCAGTTGAACCGACTGTCCTCGATTCCTTCCGAGTTCTCGCTGTCGATTCTATTGACTTCTTTGAGACCGTGTAGCATGAAATCTCGTTCAGGACTCCACTGAGAATCACTCAACCAGATATCTCGAACCCATCCTCTTCCCTGAAAATACTTGTTTATTTATGAGTATTGTCTCTTTTTAAAGCTCACCTTTTTCAAAATTCTCGCTTTGTCAAACTCGTGAACATCTCCCATCACAGCTCGAATGCATGCTTCGTAAGCGAACAGATCGTCCCATCTGGCCGATCTCTTCCAGATTTCCATACAAACTTGAGACTCTTCTGCGAGTTGAGGATAGAATTTCTGTTGTAAAAACGCCTGGAAAGAGCTGAGAATTATAAAAAAGCAAAAGCGAATGCTTACATGAAGTGCTCCATTGTCAGTTCCGTGGAAACTTTGAGGAAGTTGACTCTCAAAATCAGCAAACTCCCGTAGAAAATTGATTGCCCACGGAGTGTTCCTCACGATGTAGGATCCCGCGGCGACTTCCCAGTTGACGAATCGGTTGTAGAATGTTATATCGAACAAGGGGTTTATATAGTCTTCGAGCAAACTGAAAAAGATGGACCTTTGGAAGAGTCTCACAGCAGGGAGCACTTACACGCTGGGGTTAACTACAGCCATATCGGCGTCGAGGAAAACGAGCCACTCGGTTTCCAGTAGCAACTCTGCGACGATGCAGTGACGACGAAACATGAACTGAAATGGAAATATGAAAAGAGAACAGCAGATATTTAGGTGAACTTACATCTTCCTGCCTGCAAATAGTTCTGTATTCCGAGTCATCTACCAACTTGAACTGGTAGTTGTGCATCTTACAGTAACATCTGACAGTACTCAATGCAGTTCGGTAGTCGTTTTCTGCGGCGGACATGTTTCCAACAACAGCTATGACAGTTATATTCAGATGACGGTAGGATTGGTTTCGAGCAATTGGAAAGCGGTAGTGCAGTGAACTCTGGAAGATAATGTCAGCAATGAGAAATTTTTTGAAACAATATCACGAACCTCGAGTCGTTTCTCTTTCTTCTGAAAAGTTGTTTGCTGGAGTAACAAGGTGAATAGGAATATGACAGTCAGTAAGATGCAAGAAGACTTCTTCACATGAACATTCCTTTTGATAACTTTCACAAACTGCACTGCTGTCATTTGGAGGCAATAAAGGTTTTTGGACTAGAGGTCTGCAGTCGGCCGATGCCTCTTCCACACCAAACATTTGCACTTCTGATCCGCCCGTGTTTCCCGGTTTTCGACTCGTCTGCCATTTTGATCGGCGTATTTCAGGATTTCCAGCGATTCGACGCGCCGATAACGAGAATGAAGCTTCGTGACGCAGCATGTTCCCATGTTAGCTTTGTCGCTTTTTTACCGTCTGCTATCTGTTTTCGAATCTGTGCGTGTGTGCATCCAAAAGACAGTTTATCGGGAATCGAGAAAACGGGAATCCGAAAAGTGACTGTTGACAAGGAACACGCGAAATGAGAACAACAAAGTAATAGTTTTCTACTGGGAAAGTATCGAACATACTTGCCCAGAATTCAAATTGTGAATCCAGGTCCAAACTGGAAAACGTGTTCTGCCCGCTTCAAAATCAAGGCAACGACGACACAAATGTCCATAGAAAGAACAGTAGCCCAGTGACCGGATTGTAGCTTCATTCCTCAGGGCCAAGTTGTTCTCAGCTGGATACTTGATACTTCTGCCTTTGATCGTTTGTTTTTAACCAGAAAGTTCTCGAAATGGAGCTGGCACTTTTTCTCAGCTGGGAAACTAATTGAAGCGATATTGGGCGCAGCTGAAGAAGGACGGAGCTGTATGAAAAACAAAGTTGAGATGTCTAGAACGTGAAGTCCGTTGGCCCAATGATCATATTCCAATTGTGAAGTGAATCCGTTCGGAAACCGACGAAAGCACAAGTAGCCCGCCCTGATCGTTTCAGATACATATCGAACCCCAAATCGAATAGTTAGTCCACGTGCATTGTGCTTTGCTGACTGATTCCGGATTCCATGTGCCACATAATTATAGAGGAAATACATTTCGATTCGAATTGTTCCGTTAGATGGAGATCAAGCTACAGTCGACACTTGTCACACGTGTCTCTTATCTGATCCGGCGGCGGGCGGCGGGGAGAAAGGAGAAGAAGCTGGCAGATCAAAAAATGATTGGAGTGGCCAAAATGTCAGGTGGCATGGATTGGAATATACTGGGGAGAAGATAACGGATTACTGGAGGATGGAGAGGATACCGAGGGAAGGTACGGTATTGTTTCGTGCAGGAGTGGAAAGTTGGAAAACGCATAGAGCCTTTTTAACGGAAATCGTACAGAAATTGGAATAAGAGACACTAAAAAACCGAATTTCCTTTCACAAATTGCAAAAGTTTGAAGACACATAAACTGAATGATCTCACATGCGCAGTTTGTTTAGCCAAAATGAAGGTGGCTCCCTTTGCCCTTTCTTACCCATTATCATCTGCCAATTGTTTCTGCGAGATAGAGCAACGGTTCTCCCCTTCAATTCCATGAAAGTTCATTATTTGAGACGACCAGACCTCATCTTTGGAATCTGTCTTGTTCCTCTTCATCCTCTCCGACAGCAGCAACAGCACAGGCAAACCGGCTACAAATCTCTGCGCGCTCTCGTTGGTTGCCACACCAAATTGGCACCTGATCCTGCTGCCTTCTCAATGCAAGTCGTTCAAAAGTCCAGCCCACACAACGAGTGACCGGTGTCTTGTCTCCTGAAGACAGGCAATCGGCTGAAACTCACTCCATTTGTTTGTCGTTCAGTTTCGGGGCGAATCATGCAGAAGACAGAGTTCGACAGACTCGATCGATATGCTCTCTACACGGTCATCTTCGTTTGTCTCATTCATATTTACTGCTTCCCTTACTTCCAAAAGTTCATGTGAGTTCTCGATTACCTTTATGCCAACTACAGTATTCTCCTTCCAGGATTCCTGCTGACCTATATGCTCACTTCCCAGCAGTGATCCATCCATTTATGGAGTTCTATCCGAAGCCTCGAGAGAACATCGACGAGTTGACGAGAGGCATTCAACATTCCCCTCCAACTTATTCTCTCCCAACTTCTGGTCAACTATTCTGCTTCGTCGAGACTTCTGAAGAGTACTACAACACCAGAGTTCCATCCGTAGCTTCTACGTGGCTGCCAAGATGTGATAATGGTCGATTCTTCTCGAAGACACCGTTGCCGAACCCCAGGATCCCGTATTCAACAGTCTACCGTAACCTAGAAGACACATACTACGACTTGTTCAGGAAGACTTTGCTCAGTTTCTACTACTCGTACACTCACATTTCCAGCGAATTCGATTGGTATTTGAAGGTAAATGAAAGACTTTGTTGAGCCCATTATCTTTGTTCTTCTTAAGGCAGATGACGACAATTACATTGTAGTGGACCATTTGAAAGAATACCTCAACACTCTGGATCCTTCGAAACCGCTCTACCTGGGATACCGAATGAAACCTTTCCTCAAGAATGGCTACAACTCGGGCGGTGCTGGATACATCCTTTCCAGAGCAGCAGTTCGAAAGTTTGTTGAAGAACTGTATTACGACGAGAGAGCATGTCCCTATGATTGGGCAGAGGATCGAGGACTCGGAAGGTGTTTGGCTGCACTGGACATACTTCCAGAAGACACTCGAGACAGCGAAGGCATGAACAGATTCAACGCGTTCCCGCCGAGAGAGATTCCGAGTGTCCATCCGAGATATCATTACTATCCTCTGAAGGTTCGCTCAGAAACCAGCTTATAAGAGCAATGTATTCTTCCAGAACGGTTCATTGTCGATTTCCAAGAAGTTTGTGTCTCTTCATCGGATCTCTCCAAAGGACATGATCGCCCTCGACAAGTTCCTGTATCCCGCGTCGGAAAGGCGAGAATTCGACGTTGAAATCTTGAAGAACTTTTGAGTTTCTCCATTATTTCTTAACTCCTGTTTCCGCTGTTTCTAGTGTTTCTAGTCATTACGTATACCATTCCGATTGCGTGTCTGATCTATCTTCTACAATCTTGTGTTTGTTCTGAAAACGTTTAGGATCTATCTTCTTTAAAGACGCATCGTCAAGTGTTGCCACTGCCATCGCGCACTATTTGGGCCGATTTGATCTGCGAAAAAGATCAGGAAGAAAAGGAAACCCTCGAGGGAACCCGAAGAGAATCTCCAGTCATTTTCCAGTCTGTGACTTGCGATTTATTCAAAAACGATCCACCCGTTTCGTCGTTTCTCCGTACCTCACCATCAGATAACACGGACATCACCGGGCAAGGGACTTTTAGTTTGGTCGGCAACTGGAGGGGAAGCCATGAGGGACAGATAGGTATCGTATCGTCTGGGAAGGCGATTAAGGAGACAACCTAGCAAGATATCAAAGAGAGGGAGAGGAAAGCATAGTGTTCGATAACTGATTCTCATTCTCGACTGAGATTTCGTCCTTTGACCCGCCTATTCCACCCGGATCCACGTACTCTTTCGGATCAAGATAATGTTCGCGCAACGGTCAAACTATCGAATAGGTCATCATCGTCGCTCTTTCATTCTTCCATGCAAGAACTCCCCACTGCCAAACATTTTTATTCTTGTTCGAAATGGTACCCTAGACTTTCTTTTCCCTCTACTTTGTTCTCTTCTTCAGACAACCTGGGCAAACCATTCTCGAACCATCAAATACGCGCTTGCTCTTCTTTTTGCTTACGCACTGTCTTATACTCTTCTGCCCTACTTTGTGGGAGATGTTGAGGACGTTCCGAAGCAGAATGCGTCAGTGGAAAGGTACAATACTCCGGTGAACGTGCCAGCGATTGGATTTTCGGAGAATGTGAAATTAGATGAGGAATCTGCGAAGGGAGACGTGCCAGTTTACGAGTATCCAAGAACCGACGATTCTGGTGAGAGAGAAGAGTCCCAAGTCAACGTTACGACAACAAGCACCACAACAATCCAACCAACAATTGATACTCATGCTTACATAATCAACACGTATTACTATCCTCGATCCCGCTCGTTTGGGAAAGATGCGCTGGCAATGGTTCTGTTGCTGAACAGGAACACAATGGCCGACATCATCAAGTACAATATGACTTTGGAAGCATCAAATAGCAACGATTCAGTGGTTGTCGTTCCGAAGATCACAAAGTAAGCATTTGTTTGCTTTTCAATTTGAGATTGTACTTCAGAGAAGTCTACGATAGCTGTACTTACATAAATGTCTTGGCAAAAGGAACAGTTCTCCCGGGAATGACAAAGTTGGAGATTGTGGACGGTGCAACTAGGATGGAGATTCCCTTCCGCAGACCAAGAGAGACTGCTCCTGCTCCAGTCATTATCTGCATTACTCCCCAATTTCTCTCCGAACAGTGGCAACTGTTTGTGATCCAAGCGCATGTCGTCCGACTATTCGGAGGACATATCCATCTTTCAGTTATCAGTATGATTGACACTTTCTTCCAACTTGTCAAGGAATACGAAAAGCAAGGATACGTGACAGTGGACCACTGGATTCGTCCGAAATTCGCCACCGCTCCAGAAGCACCGGAGCCAAATGCGAATATGGAGTGGAGGAACATTGGCGGAGGGTACACGGACTGTCTGCTTCAGTACAAGGAAGCAGCCTCTTTCATCACCTTCTTCGATCTTGATGATATTCTTTTTCCGAACGGATTCGACTCTTACTATGGAGAATTCTCATCTCTGTCATTTGCCAACCCGACAATCCGATCGTTCCACTACTCGAAAAGAGAGTATATGATCTACCGAGAATCTCAACTGGACGAGATAAATTTCAACGAGATGTTCGGTCATTCTTGGTATGCTCCTCAAGAATTCGTCGGTAAAACAGTAGCCAAACCGGAGAATGTTGACTCAATGTGGATCCATCGCTCGTTCAATATCCAAGACAAAGAGCGGCTCTACTTGAAGAACAACTTCATCTCCCATCTCCAGAAGCCAAAGGAACGAAATGGAACGGAACTGTCGATCATGAAGGTTGACTTTGTGGAAATGAAGGAGTTGCAGAGGAACGAACAGCAACTGACTTCTTTGCAACAGGATTTCGAGAGGTTGAACTAACTGAACATAAAGATCTCTGTTAAAGGAAAAGTTTTCAGAATGATGAACTCATCGGGAATCAAGGCGATTGCTGATAATCTGCAAAAGGATAATTTCTATCTTCCTCTGATGTACAAATGTTACCATGATAGATTCTACAAATTGTACAATCAAAGTTACATTGTGCAAACAAAAATTTGTGGTAACAATGAGGGTTGTGAGGTTTGGAAATGTTTCAAAGCTTTTCCCTAACTGTCCGATTTCAGATTCCCCAGCGAGAAGATCTCAAATGCGTGCACACGGACGCCGACTACATCTCTGGTCCTCGAATGAGTCCGATCACTTTCCACTATCATATCAATTCTCGATTCGCGAGGAACGTCGACTGTTCTCAGTGATCATTCCCGTCTCAATACCTCTTCATTTCCTCCAAATTACCCGTTGATCAATGTACATTACCCGTCACTTCTTCGCCTCTAACACATGCTTTCCTTCCAAACCAAATGAATCCATTTTTTTTTATTTTCGCTCAAAAAAGAACGTATCGTTATTTAGTTACACATCCGATCCATAGACAAGCCCAATTTCGACTGGATCAAGAAGAACTTATCCACTTTTTGATCATTCCGTAAGACACGAAACGTATTTTTGTTTGCATTTTTAGTCTTCGGATACCGCGTTACGGCGATGCCCGCGGATCTCTATCTCGGCCTCCAAACCGGGAAAAAGTACGGGCGGCCGTGCCTCGAAAATTGAGAACCAGAAAAAAGAAAAAGCATTTGATAGAGGGGGATCTGAAAGTTAAGCAGAATCTAATATTTTGAGAGATATGATCCTATTGGGTCATTGACTTTTATGATTCGTTGAAATAGGCGATCATTATCCTAAAGTCCTTTTCTGAAAATAAAAATCACTGGAATTGCTATCTTCCACAAATGATTGCAATATTGGAATTGACACTGAACAATTTTGATGTGAATTGCCCATTAAGGCGACCAATATCTGAAAAAGAAAATCTCGAATCATACAAGGGTCTGTCTACAAACTGTCTGCACTGTCCAGATCTACTCGGTATGACAAAAAAGCACCATTGGGCGATTCGAGTCCGTTGTCAAAAGGTATCATACTGTCCCGAGAGCCATGAAAAATTCGTGCAAGGTTCCCAGAAACAGAATACAAATTTCTTCCTTCCAGTTTGCGACATGCTTCATCTCGATCAAGGTGTACGTTCTGGGACGGTTGGAAGGCGAAGACATATGGGAACTTTCAAACAAGACTGTTGACTTTAAGAAATGAAAAAACAACTGTAAATGCTTGACAGTTTAGGAGACCGGTTCCGAAAAAGGTTATCTGCTGCTTGAATGCCTCCTTGCCATTCCGGATTTCGACGAAACTAACATCAGACATCGACTCGATGCCAATATTGGACACAACGAAACGATCTGATAGGCGACATACGAGCAGTGGCGTCACTTTGATGTCCAAAAA
>LR578129.1:0-17358 GCA_900536345.3 Caenorhabditis sp. 39 LS-2015 | reverse complement strand
CATCAAAAACACTTCATGGTGCATCTATTTAGACCCCCACCTACCGCTGTGCCAATTTTTAGCCAAATCTATCCTGGGGACCTAAACTACTTCCCTTGTCAGCTACAAATCCGCGTACATTCGCGCATTCCTGCGAATTTGGCATGGTTCGCACAGGGATGCGATGGTTTCGCAGGCCTGCATCCTAGCTGCACAAAGCATGCGCACTTCATCCGCACGTTTCGTTCGCGCAGGGAAGCACCACCCAAGAGTGCGCCAATGTACGCGGATTTGTAGCTGAGATAAGATTTCAAGTATTAACTGACTGAATTTCAAATGGCTACTCGTTTTAGGTTGTCATGAAACGGAATATTTTTTTTCTTGAGTTTCAAATAACCCAGTCTATTTTTTTTCTAGCAAAATGAGCTACTTGGCCTAAGACATGCAAACCGCGACGCGGCACGCAACGCGCGACGCTCGCATCGATACAGTCAAGTTTTTTCGCCAAGTTGTTATGCGCCTTTAAAAAAGTAACCCAAAAATTTAAAAAGAAATGCGTTATAAACCGTATGCCGTTTTAAAACAACTTATCGGAAAAAAAACTTGACTGTAACGTTGCGAGAGTCGCGCGTTGCGTGTCGCGTCGCGGCTTGCACATTCTAGACCAAGTAGCTCATTTTGCTAGAAAAACAATAATAAGACAGTGTATTACAACGTCTTCTTCCCATCAACTTTATTTTCTTGTACAAGCAGGAACCGATCGGTCATCGTAATTTTGATTTTTTAATGAGAAGTAAGTATGACTTTACTTACATTGCGATGGTTCACTTAAACTAGTTATAATCTGTTTCAACTAGGCCAGTTGTATTGAAATTGAAAAAGAGACTTTAATGTACACATGACGCTCCATTTCAGATAAAAGCGAAAGTCGAAAACTTGGCACGGTATCTGGCTAGCTCCCGTTCTGCGTTCATACCCAATTTGTTTGTAAAATGAGGAAAATGGACAAAGTAAGCTGCGAATGGGAATTGAAAAGAACAGAAAAGCACACAAATATGGGAAGTGTGAAGCAGGAAAAAAACAGGTGCTTAAAACACAAATTTGAATACTATAATTAGAATACTTTAACCGTGTCAAATTTCATGTCCAAATTGTGAAACAGCATCATTTTCAGAGCAATAGAAGCACTTGTTACCTGTTTCAAGCCGCCTGTTAAATGAGTCAATGAACAGAGTTCACGATCATTCAATTATAAGCTTACGTGTTTCTCAATGCTCCCTTTCTAAAAACTGCGAGAGAGAGAGAGTGAGAGCGCGTAAGGAGACGCAGACATAAAGAGACCCTAGAGGTCACGTTCAAACTGCAAACTCGTCTGTCAGCGATTGAAAAACAGATAATAAGTTGAGAATTGTATTTACACAATCGAGTAAAGAAGAAAACTTTGATTCATTGATGTAAAGAATTTGAAACAGTGATTGTGAATACAGCCTCCTGTTCCAAACTATTGTAAAATAACAGGACTGTCAGTTTTTCACAATATGGATTCAATTGTCGGTTTAGCGATCATAACCATGAAAATTGATGAGCCTGTGGGATCAACTTGGAACTTAAACTTGTAATTTCACGTCTCACGGCGTAATTCAATAAAAAATAAATAAATTTACGAAAAAATGAAGCGTAGGCTTTGGGACAATTCGCAACTCAGCCGAACGTTTTTAACTGTTTTTCTAGGGGAAACTCCTTTTTTTGTTGAAAAGTATTCAATTTACATCGATAACCCGGAAAATATAATAAGTTCGCAGAAAACGTGTGTAGAATTCGGCTAAAACATTTAGGTGCGAATTGTACCGGAGCCACAGCAAACACTGTTTCAAAGTGTTCTTTTGGTTGTTCTTGGATTAACGTTTTGATACTTAAGCAAGTCGAATTCGTTTTATCGTGTATTCAATGAAGAAGAATTCCAGAAATTCCAATATTTGATACCACTTTGGGAAGATGAATACGAATAATCTGTTTCATAATGTCGACTAATAAGTAGGGTTCCGAGTCGAGCACGACTCGACTCGAGTCGAGTTTTGGTATCGAGCCGCTCGACTCGAAAACTCGAAAAAAGCTCGCTCGAAAGCTCGAGTCGCTCGACTCGAAGACTCGCTTGAACGCTCAAAGTACTAACTCGACTAGTTTCGGCCAAGCTTTTATATGCGAAAATATGCTCGCGTGATCTGACATTGGCCCCATTTCAACACGTTCTTGCCACGTTGCTAGTTTATTTGTCTATTCGCCTGCAGAAAGTTCAAAAATTAGTACGAGTCGGTTCGAGCCGCTCGAACTTTCGAGTCACTCGACTCGAAAAATTTATCGAGCGTTCGAGTCCATTTGTCTCGAAACTCGACTCGATGCGGAACCCTACTAATAAGACATTTTTCGTAGATTTTGTTATGAGCTGAGTTCATTCGAACCTGTCGAATTCCAACTCATAATTCTATCTATATAGTTTTTAATCATACCCTTATTTACTAACAACTGATTTCGAGGCATTTCTTTTTTTCAATGAGTTTGATATTTAACAGATTTCTCTATAAAGTTTTCAGCGGTAAATAATACTCTCAAGGATAAAGTGGAAAGTTTGAAACAGGGATAAATTGAGATATTCTCGATCGGGTAGGTAGGACGTTCTTGGATAAGGGTGAGCACTGTAATCACCTTTTTAGGAGAAATATATGTTTGTAGATGTTTGATAGTTCAAATTTACAGTCCATTGCGAATTAGAAACCCTACTCCTACGGACTATTGAGGAACGATTGAAAAAGTAATTGTAAATTGCGGTTTCAGGAAGAAGTGAATTAAGGAACGGCCATTGTGCGATTATCGAGTTAATGTGGATTAATTTGAAGAAGAAACTGATAAAAGGGTAAACTCGCAAAGATATTTAGTGCGTTTGAAACAGGGAATAGTGTCGGGTCGGTTTCAAAGAAAACTAGTCAACTGCTTCTTTTAATTAAGAATGATGAACTGTGTCAGCGAATGATTTGTTTTTCAAATGGTAAGAGTTGGCCTACGGATCCCACTTCGCATATTGGAGCGAGAGAGTGAGAGCGCGTGTGGAGACGCAGAGATAAAGAGGCACCGATCAAACTGCAAAATCAACTGTTAGCGTTTCAAAAACAGCAAATACAATTTTATTCGAGAACAGATTGGAAGAATGATCCTTTCAAAACATCTGATGTATTTGACAAATCCATGGAACAGTACATATTTGATTGATAATTTGAAAATCAATAAATCACACCTCCCCTTCTCCGTTTCCCATTTTGTTTTCTCCCCCTATCTCGACGTCAACATTACACTGTCTTCACCCATCCAATTCGCTATAAAAGTCAACCGATTCCATTCTCCGTCATTCATTTCCCCCTTGAACAACAACAACATGCAACTGTTTCTTCTTCTCTTGATCTTCGGTACTTTTTCATTGTGTACCGCTCAAATGGCCGGCGGATTTGAGAATGTGAATGTTGCAGAGTATGCGGTAAGGGTGTTCGACTTTGTTTGTATGGAAGGATTCAAATCAATTTCAGAGTCACGGTTGGAAATCCGCACCGGAGATCAACAAGGGAAACAGTGGGAAGGCGTGGCTGGTGCCGATAAAGGTAGGATTTACGGAGCGAGGGGAATGGGGTAACTGCTAGACAACGGCTAGGTAACTGCAGTAGGAAAATGTGGCTACTCACGCCTCAGCGGTTTTCTATAGCCTAGTGGGTAATAGTGGCCGCTGGCAGTTGAGAAGCGACGAGTTCGAGTCCTTACCTCAACCCCCAGGTTCACTCAGTCTCGAATGAGTAGTTCTAAAAGGGTATCGGCCACTATCTCCACCCCGGACGTGCCTTAAAACAGCCCAAATACGGATATCACCACCATGGGTCTTTAGAACTTGAAGTCCGTGATCAGCAGTGTCTAACACTTGAATTATGTACTGATCGACCTTACCTTTTACCCGTTAACCTTACCCTAGTGACTCCTATTGAGGAGGTAGCCCTATATTACTGACTCCGCCCACTTTTACAACTGTAGGGATCCCCGTTGTTACACCTGATTGTGAGTTAGTAGCCACAGCATCCTACTCCTACTTTCACCTTCCAATTCTCTCAACAGTTGAGTCTCAACCTTCCCATTCCAGGTCCTCAAAGCCCGTACCCAAGTGGTCGCCGGGACCAACACCGAACTCGAAGTGCTCGTCGGCGAATCATCATGCCAAAAAACCCTGAAAATCGCCGAAGTGACCGCAGCCAATTGCCAATTCCGAAAAGGAGGCAACCGGGCATTGTTCAAGGTGTCAATTTGGGAGAAACCGTGGGAGAAGTTCGAGCAGATCACCGCCGAGAAGATTCGAGATGTGCCGGCTAGTGAGATCATCTAATTGTAAGGACTGTTTTTGTTTGTTCTGGGTGTATTTTGAATGGTGCCTTTCCTAAATGAATCAATTTCTACCTATACGAATTCAACGCAAAAGCATTGTTGTCAGAAAGAGCACAATGAAACGGAAATTTTGAAACAGGGAAGAAGCAATCAACATTTTTGCATTTTTTCAGGTGCTTGCTTAAAATTAGCGCCTACCTAGTTCTTGTCTAGCCCTTACCTAGTGGCTGCCTAAAGGTTGCCTAATAGTTACCCACCTTTCGCCCAGCCGTCCCAATTCAAAAAATACGTCAAAACTTCGAAACAGAAATCTTTTTCCCCCTTTCAAAAAGTGATCCTTTACCCATTTTGCATCATCCCCCAATACAACAGACACACATCATCGATAGCGACCAAACAAGCACAAACAACAATTGTTTGATTCGAGAGGAGAAGGCACAAACCACATAATGGGCAGAAATCAACTGGAGGAATAGAGTAGACTGTTTTTTGGCGGTTTCAAAGAACTTTCATTAGAGTGGAGTGGATTTGGGAGGGAATTCGCAGACCACCGATAGTATAGTGTCTTCTGAATATCAAACAGGAATTCGTTGAATTTGATGAATTTCAATTTGCGGCCAATTGCGACTAATAAGTTTCACCTGAACATAAAAAAGTTGAGTTTTAAGTGAAACTGAGAAAAAATATTAAAAAGGAACTAGCCCTACTGTCACCATTTCAAAAAATGAATAATACGCGCAAACTGGCGATCGCTCTACTATTTCACAATAATCTTCACCTAAACATCAGAAATTTCAGTTTCAAGTGAAACGGATAACTGCGATTTGGCAAATGAATAGATGCTCAAGCTTCTCTAATGTATTCATTAAAAAAACCACATCTTCCTTACTTTTCACTCTCACAGAACAAATATTGGCTCTACTCTACTCCAGAACCGCTCTACCAAAATGTTACTTTGAACTTGATTTCTGCCCCCCTCCCCCTATTCCGCGGACACATTTGTGTCCACCACCTCTGATCAGTCTCACTCTTTTTCTCTCCGTCTCCCTTTCCCCAAAAATCACAATTTTTGCATCACAGTGATGTTTGTGTGTCTGGGGAAAGTATAAAAGGCGAATTAAACGGCGACAAGTCAGTTCGGTCAGTCAACTAAACTCAAAAAACATTCTGTTTCAGTCCAATTTTAACCATTTTCAGATGAAGTTAACTACACTTCTATTTGGTTTGTGTTTGGTTTCCTTCATTGATGCTTACAAAATCCTCTTCTACACCAATCTCTTCGGTCACAGCCACGTGAAGTTTCTGGGAGCGGCAGCGGATACTTTGACAGATGCAGGGCATAATGTGGTGAGTTTTTTTTTGTGTTTTGGGTTTCAAAAATTGTTCATACAGTCAAATTTCGCTTCGAAAACCACTCAACATTGAAAAATTCTTCTAGAAACTGAATAGTACAAAGCTTTGTTATTCCGCTATGCACTGTGTTTAGCAGAAGTGAATTTCCGGCGGGAGTTTGAAAATTTTGAAAATTGAAAGCATTTTTGGACTGTTTCAATACATTTTTAACAGCCAACTTTCAGTTTTTTTAGTAATCAGTCCTTTTGTTGCTGTCCTGTTTCAAAAATTAAATTTCTAGTTGGATTTTGCATAAAATTACTCGAAGTTGATGTTATTTTCAAATTTTGAACGACACTCCAATATCCCGCCTGTTTTCCAGCCGCTCTGTCTTTATCCTTTAAAAAATGTTGCCTGGAAATTTAAATTTTTTAAATTTAAAAAATATGTTTTGACTGTTTCAATACGTTTTGAAAACCACTTTTCAACTTTTCTGGTATTGTCTTTTGTGTCACTTGTCGAGATTTGCTCCAAAACCTTTTCGCAATTATTGAGGAAGTCTGGAAACGGAATACATAATACGATGCTCCGATACTACGCTATGTTCTGTGTTTAGCAAAAGTGAATTTCCGACGGGAGTTTGAAAATTTAAAAAAATCGAAAGATTTTTCTGACGGTTTCATCATTTTTTAAAAGCCAGACTTTCTTTTTCAAACATTAATCTGGTTAGAGTTCTAGAATTCAAAAATTCTAAACGACAGTCCAATATTCCGCCCATTTCGTATCTGCGCTGTTTTTATCTTTTGAAAATTTTTGTCGGGAACTTGAAAATTTGAAAAATTTAAGAATATTTTTCGACTGTTTCAATACATTTTGAAAACCACTTTTTAATTTTTCTGGCGATTCGTTTTGTGTTTAACTTTTGTTTCAAAAATTGGATTTCTAGTCAAAACTTGCTCCAAAAACCATTCAAAATTCGTGGTTCAATCCGAAAATGGAATAAAACGATGCTCCGTTATTCTGCGAAGCCTTTTGTTAAGCAAAAGTGAATTCCGGGGCGAGAATTTGAAATTTTTTGAATTACTAACTTTTTTCTGACTGTTTCATGAAATTTTAAAAGCCCAGGCGTTTTTGTTTCAAATAATGGCATATCGCGATAATTTGGCGCAGGCACGAATTTAAAAATTTGAAAATTGAACATATTTTTGCCCGTTTTAATACATTTTGAAGAGCCAACTTTCAATTTTTCTGGTAATTAGAAGATTTGTTGCAGCCATGTTTCAAAAATTGAATTTCTAGTTGGATTTTGCTCCGAAAACCACTGGAGGTAGTCTAGAAACGGAATGTCACAATGCTCCACTATTCCGCTCTGCGCGGTGTTTAGCAGAAGTAGATTTTTGGAAGGAATTTGATATTTTAAAAAATCCAAAGATTTTCGTGACTGTTTCATCAAATGTTGAAAACCAAATGTTCAATTTCTGGAACAATGGAAGGTTGCGGTTCTGATTGTAAGACTCAAAAAATCAAAAACGACGCTCCAATATTCCGCCCATTTCGTATCCGCGCTGTCTTTATTTTCTGAAAAAATTGGGGCGAATTTAAAAATTTATAAAATTGAAAATATTTTTGGCCGTTTCAATACATTTTGAAGTGTCAACTTCAATTTTTTTGAAGATGAGTTTTAGTTTGCTAGTTTACCATTCCAACGACCTTTCTTTTTTTTTCCGCTGCCTGAATCCTTTCCGCTGTCTGAATTCAAAAATTTCAGACCGTCCTGATGCCCATCTTCGACCCCAGTCTCAAAACCTCCCTGAAATCCACCAAGAACATCATCTTCGTCAATGCAAGTGACGAGGTTGCAGAGTTCTCGAAACTCCGAACAAAGTTCCTGGCGAATATGTGGATTGCGGACAATGGAAACCCGCTGACCATGTTGAAAAGGATAGGAATGATGTCGAAGACTTTTGGCTCTCAATGCAAGAAGATGTTGACTGATAAGAAGCTTATCGAACTGATTAAAGCGGAGGAGTACGATTTGGCGGTGACGGAGCCTTTCGATTCATGTGCTTATGGTAATTTCGTCTTCAATTTGATCAATTCGATTATTTTATCCTTTCTTACCTTCAGAATTCTTCGAAGCCATCGATATCCGCGCCCACGTCGCCGCCCTCTCCTGTAGTCGTATGGACCATGTCAGTGACGTCATCGGACAGCCAGCTGCCCTCAGTTATAATCCTGGAGTACTTTCCACCCATGGAGATCGAATGACGATGGGCCAAAGGCTGATGAATGCGTTTCAGTACCTCGCCGGAGCATATTTCTTCGCTTATATTGGAGACGTCGACGCCCGTATCGCCAAGGAGATCAATCCGAAGTGGAGATCCTGGAGGGAAGTGGTCCCCGAAGCATCTTACATCTTTACCAATCAAATCCCATTGCTCGACTTCCCAGCACCAACTTTTGATAAAATCGTCCCAATCGGAGGGTTGTCAGTGAAAACTGACAAGAAATCCCTGAAACTTGAAGAGAAATGGTCCAAGATTCTTGATATCCGCAAGAAGAACGTGTTCATCTCGTTCGGATCAAATGCTCGGTCCATGGATATGCCGGAAGAGTACAAGAAGTCGCTGCTCCAGGTGTTCAGGTCCATGCCCGATACGACGTTCATTTGGAAGTATGAAGATGTCAGTGACAAGTTGACAGAGGGCATTGACAATGTGCACTTGGGAAGTTGGCTGCCGCAGAATGAACTGTTGGGCGATCCGAGGTTGAATGTGTTTGTGACACATGGAGGATTGGGATCGGTTACTGAGCTGGCTATGATGGGGAAACCCGCGGTTATGGTGAGTGCTTTTGTGGCCTTGATATGCCTCCAACATGCTCTGCATGAGATGGTTCAAATACAAAGAATTGAGAAACTAGTGCAACTTGAAAACGTTTAGAGATACCTTGAAACAGTCAATTATTAAATTAGTTTTAAAAAAATATTTTTACCGTTACCAATTGCAAGTTATAGCGGTTCCTTGTTAGCACTTACGGTTCAGCTGGTCATGGCACTGGTAACATGTACTTTTAGCTATATCTCCGTAACGAAAAGAGCTATTAAAAAACTAACAACTAGAGAATTGCAGTCCTTGATACTCTGCGTGTTTTTCTAATTGAAAGTTTTTTGATAACTGTTATCGTTATTGAGATAGAGCGGTTTTCTGATAGCACTTTTGGTACTCCAGGCCGTGTCACGGGTTTTTTGTATTTTGAGCTATATCTCAGTAAAGAAAAGAGATATTGAAAAACTATCAACTAACAAATTGTAGCCCTTAATATTCTGCGTATTTTTGTAGTTGATCATTTTTTGATAGCTCTTATCAAAATGGAGATATAACAGTTTCTAAACCGCATACCTCAATGCCCTAGAGTCCGCCACCCTCTTTTCATGCGTAACATACATAGCTTTTCTGCATATTTTCACCAAAATTCCCTTCTGGACCTTTTTAAAAAATCGATCATTTTCTTCCAGATTCCCCTCTTCGCCGACCAATCCCGCAACGCCCACATGCTCAAACGCCACGGCGGCGCTGCAGTCCTTGTCAAGGAAGATCTCGGCAACCCGCAACTCGTCCAATCCACCATCCAACGAGTTCTCAGCGATCCCAGCTACCTGAACAATGCCAAAAGGCTGGCGGAGATGTTGAACAATCAACCGACGAATCCCCAAGAGACATTTGTGAAACACGTGGAGTTTGCGGCCAGATTCGGGAAGCTGACAAGTCTGGACAACTATGGAAGACATCAGTCGTATATTGTCTATTACTTTTTGGATATTATTGCTATTGGGGTATTGATTTTGAGTGGAGTTGGGTTTGTTAGTTTTAAGGTACTGAAGTTGATAGTGAGAAGGGTTAGAGGGGAAGGAATCGAGACGAAATCCAAGAAGGAATAGAATAGAATAGAATATGGTATAAAACTTGCGCATTGTTCTGATCTCTACTGCTAATAGATTTCTATTTTTCACTTCAATTTTCAATAAAAGATTCATTTGACACCTTGTCTTTTGGCATCATGCCAAGTCTCGCTTTGGAAGGCCATTTCACTCCCCCGTTGGAGTAGGGTAGGACCGTACCATAATCTGTTAAGGTCATCACATCAGATATAACTGGTCCCGTCCCCATCCTCCCTCTCTCCCCCACTGTCTTTTCTACATTACATACCCTACGCACCATGTCTCCCACCACCACTATTTTTCTGCTTTTTGTACTGATTTCTGCTTCAATTCAAGGTAATTTATCCATCTACATATCTAGTTTTCAATTCATCATCTCCCTTTTTTCCCAGCTTCAATCCCATTCGACTTCCAACTGCTCAGCTACACACCTGTAGAACTCTCTTTCAACGAAGACCCTGAAGACGAACCGCTGACGAAATGCTGTACTGAAACCGCCAACTTCAACTTCCACGCGTATGGAAGAGATTTTCCACTGAGGCTTCAAAGGAATTGCGCTGCAGGATCCCAGGAGGAAGGCACAGGAGATGCTCAGTTCAGCGATGGAGGTTCTGGATGGCAAGGGAGGTTGGAAGGTAGGGAATATTATAATCAAAACAAAAAAAAAAGAATTGGATGGTAGGGGGGATTGAACTTGGGATGGGTGGGTGACGGGCGGATGTGTTACCGGGTAGGCTATTCGGGGGAAACTTGGCGACGCAATGTGGAGGTAGATATGAACGTTCTAGTTGCAACTGATTGTCAGGATTTCCTGGAACAAAGCATATTTTTCCTCTGACAATGAAACTTGAACTGTAAATGAAACAGAGTTTGTTGTAGACCAACCAAACTCCACAGTCGACGGAAACATCATCGATGGACTCTTCGAAGGTATAATTATCACTGGAGACGGAGAAAAGTTCATGGTGGAAACGCAAACGGACAAGAACGATTTGTAAGTTCTTCAGGGTACAGTTTTATTAAAAACGATTGATTTCCAGATCGGGATCCGGACACTCATTGATCTATCGTGTCACAAATCGCAAAAGGGTCATGAAGACTCTTTTTCCCGAAGAAGGAGCAGAAGAAGTAGTCGTCGATGAGGGAAGTGGACAGGGAAGTGGAGAGGGAAGTGGAATCGAGATTTCTAAGTGATTTTTGGATTCTTATGAATGGATATTAATGATTTTTGTTCTCAAAATAAACATTTACAAGGAGATTTTGAAACCGGAAAAGAAAAAAACAGAAAAAAAAAACAAAAAGTCACCCATATCGAAGGGGGCGTTTTAGGAAAACCTTTATATCTCAAAAACTATGATTGCTATTGAAAAGTTGTCAACTACAAAGTTGTTAAAAATTTGATTTGCAACAATTTTGTAGTAAATAACTTTTAGAGAAAACGGCTAGAGAAGAAGTTATAGACATGCAAACTTTGGAAGTTTAGAAAAAAGTGGGTTTTTGGAAAACGCTGAAATCTCAAAAACTATCAGTGATAGCAAGTTTTGATCAATTACGAAGTCGTTCAAAATCAAATTTCCAACATTTTTGTAGTTGACAACTTTTTCAGAAAACCCCTCCTTTCAAAGATACAGTAGCCAACATAATTCCTTTAGCTATTGCCTGAAACACCACCTCACCCCTAAACAAAACCTCCCAAAACAGTAATTTTTTTTTTCAAAAATCAAAATTTATTTTTCAAAATTGTGTGTGGCATGAGAGAGAAAAAGTACAAAGAAAAAAGTACAAAAACGAAACCGAAATTGTTGCAAAATTCAAATCAATTCGATGTCATGCAAATCGAGACAAAAGTGATAATTAGGTACATGGTGCGGTGCAATGGGACGGACGGCTAGAATAAGTAGAATTTGAGAAGGTAATTGTAAGGGGGAAGAGTTCTAGATGATGAGAAAACTGAAAGAGACAACTCGTTGACATGGGTTGAAAAAGAAGGAGAAGAAGAAGAAGAAGTTGACAATGAGATGGTATCAGTTGAGTTATAATTTGTGAAGAGGGACGGATTCTATGTGTAGATTCTAGATTCAAGATTCTAGATGAAAATCAATCGATATCAAAACGAGAATGAACTGGGAGAAGGGGTTGGGTGAAAAGATATGGGAAACCTGTGAGGGGCAAGCAAATTGGGGTAGATTTACGAGTAGATGGTGACCACTTCGGCTCCGGTTCCACGAACCAAAAGGACACGGTCCAGACCTTCGGTTAGGGCGTCGATGAAGTCCATGTCTGGAAGAATGGAAGGCGATAAGGAAATAAACAGTAACATATTGTAGTTGTTAGACAAAAATGCAGGTTATGGGGAATTTGAAACGGGTTTTTACTTGATCTGTGGAATCTTTGACGATTTTTGCATGTTCTGACAAGTTAACAGCCAAAGAACCGTCAAATCTCAAAAACTACAATAGCTAATAAAAATTTGTCAACTACAAAGTTGCTTGTCACTAAATTTCCCACATTTTTGCTGTTGACAACTTTTTTGTAAAACGTCTAGTTTTCAAGATACAGGGGTATCAAATCTGGTATTATACCGAATTTTAACAGATTTTTGGAAAATTTTGCAAATTTTGCAAGTTTTGACAGGTTAACGACTAAAAAACTGTTAAATCTCAAAAACTACAGTAGCTATTGAAAAGTTGTCAACTACAAAGTTGTTTGTCATCAAATTTGCCACATTTTGTTAGTTGACAACTTTTTGACAAAACGTCTAGTTTTCAAGATACAGAGCTTTCAAATCAAGTCATACAGAAACTTCTCAAAAACCATTGAAAAACCGTAATACTCGTGCTAATTGATCTTGTCTTAAAATTACAAAACACAAATCAAAACGGTTGATAATTTTTCCATAAAACCGTATATATATTTCAAACTCCAAAACTCACAATAAGAATCCGAGTCAGCGTCGGGTGGTCCTGGCAAGTTGACAAACACCAGCTGCGCGTCGCTCGACTTTTGTCTCATCAGCTCGTTCAACTTCACAGCCGTATGCATTTTATGCACATTGTATCGCCGCTTTCGCTGCCGTTCTTCCCGATCTCTTTCGAGTGTTCCGTTGCCGACCTTTACCTAGAACTCCGTTGATCTCTTGATCTTCTCTTCCAGGCGACCTACCTCTTTTTCATCTTCGTCATCCGAAAACCTCACTCCCTTGTGCTCAACTTTTTCTCCAGTGTGCTTATCTCCATCTTCGTGATCCTCCTCGGTTACCGCTTCCAGGTTGCGCTGCTCCGGAATTATTACTGGCTGAAATCAAGCGAAGGTCAAAAGATCAAAAGATCAAGAGTCATACCGCTTCCTCATTGATCCTGCTCAACTTCCTTTCCCGGGTCACCACTTCCAAGTGATTCTGAATGTCCTTCTCACGATCCGACTTGTTGAGATTCTTCAGAAGCTGATTACGCTCCTCCATCTTCATGGTACGCTCGTAGGTGTAGTCGGAAATGTCAGAGTCGGTCTGGAATGAGGGGGACTTGGTTTTTTTTTTAAATTTAAGCAAACGTACCATCTCAATAACATTAACAGCCGCATCGATTCTCAAATGGTACAGGAACTTCTCCAAATCCGTCTTCATCTGCACATTGTTATCCTCCAACTGAGCAATGGCGAACAGTCGAACCGTAGTGTTCTTCCAGGTCTTGTGCTGTCGGAGCAGGAACGGCAGCAGCATCAGAAGACCGCCGTCGTGAACCACCCACCAGACATCAATGTAGCCAGAGACCTTGGTTCCGTTCGCCGGGAACTTCTCCGCGTATTTCGGTACCATGATTGCGCACTTGGCTGCAGAGACTGCTCGAATTGCAGAGACGAACTTGTGAGCCACTGGCCATTGCTGCTCGGCAGTCCATTCGTCAGGCCAGGAGAGGACGACAGTGTTGTGACGCATTCCGCCGAGTCCGGAGGTCTGGAATATATAAGGGTTTGATGTGGGCGGAGGATGGGTGAGGTGAGAAAGGGGGGGAGGTGTGGTTTGCTAAGGGGGGGAGTGGGCGTGGTTTGCTAAGGGGGTGTGGTTCGCTAAGGACAGGAAGTCAGGCGGGAGTGAGTGCGGTTAGTGAGAAAGTGAAAGAGAAAGAGAAAGCGATCGGATAGGTGCAAAAGATAGTGTTGAAGTTGAAGCAATAATTACCTAACGTAGGGAAATTGCTTTTCCATAAACTCATTTAGTTTTTTGGAAAGTTTGAAACAGCAATTCACAGCAAACATACACGCAAAGCCACTGGGTGAAAGGGACTATGGGGTGGGTGTTAGAAAGCAAGCACAAACATACGGGATCAATCACCTGAACGAGACACGAGATGCCTTCGATGACATTCTGAGTGACGAGCACGTCGCAGAAGCCCTTGATCTTGTTCTTCTTCACAATCGCCTTCAACTTCTCCTGCGCAGCCTGAGCGTTCAGATAGTTCTCCGAGTACTCGCCTTCCAGACAATGCGCCACCAGAGTCAGACCTTTTCCGGCTTTCAGTTGACTCACAAACGAGAGCACTCCGTTGGTAGTGGCCGAGTCGACGTCTGGGGCAAGGACGAGGAGCTGTGGACGCCAGTTTCTCGAGTGTTGCGGCTTGTCGTCGAGGTTCAACAGCGCGAATCTTGCCGCTGACAGACCCAATCCGCGAATACCATCTCCCCACTCCTTCTCTGCTCCGGCATACTCAATGTACTTGTAGACACCCGCACCAATGACGATGGCGATCAGAGCAAAGTGCCAAGCGGAGATGAACATGACAGCGACACACAGAATCGCTCCGATCATGGAGAGAATCCAGTGGAAGTAGCGGAATCCAGGGCGCCAACCTGGGGATTTTAGGAGGGATTGCAAGGCGCACGCGGCATTGACTCCGAGGTAGCACATAAGGAAGAATCTGAAGTTGGAGGATTGGGAGACTTATAAGAAATTTAGAAAACTTACTGAGTAATCAAGGCAGTGATATTCTCAATGACAGCGATCAGAATTCCACATTCGCAAATCGCCAATGTCAACAAAATGGCGCGGATCGGTTCGCCTCTCGAGTCCATTTTCCGGAACGGCTTCAAGAACGGAAGGACGTCATCTGCAGCGATGGCCTGAAGAAGTCGGGGTGCTCCGGTGAGGGATTGCATTCCGGCTCCTGCGGTGGACATGAAGCAACCAAAGAGGATCACTTGCGGTAGAGGCCACGAGATTTCCGAGATGATCAGCTTTCCCATAGCTGAACGACCGAATTTGTCACGGATGAACATCTCGGAGACCGAAGCGCCGAAGAGGACGACTCCGAGGAGGTCTGAAAAGTTGGGTCTTGCTACGAAGAGAAGGGAAGGAATTCCTTAAGGGGAGCGGAGACTTACAAATGAACGAGGAGAAGTTCTGCGCTGCCAGTGTACCCAATGGAATCGACTTCGCCGCATCCCGCAAATTACCCGACCTGTTCGATCCGGCCATAATTCCTGTCGCAGACGGGAAGAACACTCCGACGAGAATCATGAAATTCGTGACGGACTCTGCGTAGATATACGATGGATGTCCGCCTCGATTAAGATCCCCCTTGTCTTTCCGATCCTTGGACAGCACTTCTCCGGCACGCAGGTATTTCGGCCAGAGGTTGTCGAAGATGACACCCGACGCGATTCCCTTGATGGCACGCTCTTCTCGGATAGCCGGGCCGCCAGAGGACTTCCAGACTTTGATGGACTTCATTCGATCGTAGTAGTGATCACATGTTCCATTCGAGCTGCAGAATAGGTCTTGCAACCCGTCAGCCGTACAATTTGGTACTATATGACTCTTCTCATAGTACGTCGTCAGATCCACCGGTCGGTCTCCAACCATACAGAACTTGAGCGAGTCACTTCCATCGTATCTCACAAAGACACCGATGATCGAGGAGATGATGCAGAAGATGACAACGATGACGAGTGGCAGAGCACATCGATTCACAAATTTCACTCCAGCCATCACAATCAACCCGAGGATGATGAGCAGCACGGTTCCAAGGACTCGATAGTTGTGGTAGATGTCATCGAACAGTTTCGCTTGCGGGTAGATGTACAGAAGCAGGATCTCGATGGCTCCGGTGATGTACATTGAGGCGGCGATTGTGGTGCCAAGGTAGAAGAGGATGCCAACAGCACCGCCGAGTTCAGGGCCAAGGTTTCGGGATATCATGTAGTAGGGACCACCAGAAGGGACGACACCGTTTGTGGCGATTGCCGAGAGCGAGATTGAGGTTAGGAAGGTCTGGAAGAAAAAATGGTTGGTTTGGAAGATGGGTTTGGAGATGGGGGAGTGGGAGAAGATCGCTCTATGTGCTGCGTAGGACGCCACTTTTGTGGCACGTTCTGTACCATGCCCGGTGCCGAATTGATTCTTTACCAACTTCAGACTCACCATCGCGTTCCGTTTTGCGCCTGTCAGGTCTATTTTGATCCCAAGCCCACTACCGGGTACCGTGTGGCTCGTTGTGTACCTCATTGGGAACCGTGTGGGGTATCGCATTTAGTCCCGCACTGGGTGCCGCATCGGCCGCTACGTTAGATGCTATTGGGTGTCGCGCTTTACCATATCAGGTGTTTCGTTGAGTGCCGAAATGGGCTCCGTGTGGGATCTCGCGCTACGATGCTACATGATGTTTTGAGTCGGGTGCCATGCTAGATGTTGAGTTGGATGCCTCGTTGGGTGTTACGTGGGATACCGCAAGAGGTTCTAACTCGGGTGTCACGCTAGGTGTCGCGCTGTGTACCATATGAGCTGTTTCGTTGAGTGCCGCGTTTGGTACCTTGTTGGGCACCGTGTAGGATCTCGCGCTCTGTGCTACATTAGGTTTTGAGTCGGGTGCCATGTTAGATATTGAGTTGGGTGCTATGTGGGATACCACAAGGGGTACTAACTCGGGTGCCACGCTAGGTGTCGCACTGTGTACCACACTGAGTGGATGCCACATTGTCCTGGCGTGATCCTTCCTTTCATACCTCAAAACTATCCCGAACTGACCCTCACGTTCCTCTAGCCTCTAGCTCATGTCTCACTACCGCGTTAAGTGCCGCGCTGTGTGGCGCGTTGCGCTCCTTACCACCCTCCGTCAGCCCCCTTTCTCAGTCCCAAACTCACCACTGAAACACACGTCAACACGACGAAAAATGCCTGAAACACTCCCGCCGTCCCGATAATCCATGCCAACCGAATGAAGAACAGCACGCCGAAGATGTTCTGCAGACACGGCAAGAACACTCCCATGATGGTCCCCATCTTGGCGGCAGCCTGCAAAGAGATTTGTGTTTTTGAGCGTTTTCGTTCTTCTGTCTGTCTGCCCCCCATGGTAAACACGTTACGTTTACTTCAATTTTGTTCTTCTTCTTCTTCTGCTTCTTTTGCTAAACTATTGCTAAACTGATTGAGTTTGGCTTGGTTTGAATTGGAAAAGGAGGTAGGAGGAGGAAGAAGATTTGCATTATTTGCCCATTTAGTTGGAATGCTACGTACGTGACGTAAGTGGTTTTGGGCTTGATCAAGTGAATTTCTCATTTTCAAAATGGTATCATCAATTTCCAAATCTTTACAGCTTTGGACTACTGTAGCCTTCATGGCTCAAGTGGCCACTTTGAAGGGTCCAACACTTGATTGACGAGTGGATTAGGGCGTCCCCCATAAGCACTTGTAATGCAGAAAG
>LR578112.1:0-72647 GCA_900536345.3 Caenorhabditis sp. 39 LS-2015 | reverse complement strand
TGGGGGGCAAAGATAGTCGATTGGGGGGCGATACTTTTGTGTGGGGGGCAATACAGCAGTGGGGGGCGTAGGTAAAATTTCGCCAAAATCATCTTTGTGCACACGTCTGTGAAATTTTGGACTGTACTGTACATGTTGTTTTCAGATGCACGTCATTTACAAAATAGTTATTGCAAAAGAAAACCCTCCAAAAAAATATAAGAGCTACAGAACCTTCGAAAAAGTATAAGAATTTTTTCTGTTTATATGCCTATGGGAATTTTCAGAAAGTTGGACGAAACGTCAAGGAGAACGTGTTCGTATAAGTGCAGGAAACGGACGGACGCACTGCAAAGGAACGGAAACTGGGCGCATTCCTAGAGCAATTCACATTAAAAACTCTCAAAGTGAAATATGTTATCGCTGAATAAAACCTAACTAGTAACGATTTGAAGAACATTTTTTTCAAAAAAAGACATGGAAACCTTTCGAAAAAATTAAGAGCAGACAGCTGGCAAACATCGCACATCATGATTTCCGTAAGAAAGGAAAAATAAGAAAGGAACGCGTACGATAAAATCGGAGAATATGAAAACCAAGACTCCTGGAAACGCAGAAACACTAAAAAAAAGGGGGATGGGAAAGGAAGGGTTGCATCATCTTTATGATGTTTTCCATAAAACGGAAAATGGTTTGGAACATTGGTCTAACTCACTCTAGTCAAGCCGCAAGAACACGATCTTTATCGTGAAGACATCCAATAGATGTTCACATTTTGAGACCCACATGAAAGAACGCAAAATTGAATAGGTAGGAAACGTGGCGAGAAGGAAGAAAATGTTGTGGACATTAGACATACGGAGGGATTATAAAAAACCACGCAAGAAGGAGATTCCTCAAAATATGGATTAACATCCTGACGTCAGCGATGGCTCACAGAACATCATGATTCCAAATAGCAATGACCGAACAAGGTAAAAATCTGTGATTGGCAAAAATAGACGGATCAAAGATGTGTCTAACAAAATTTTGTAATAGATTCAGAGAACAGATAAAGACAGTAGTTGAAAATTGAAGTAAATTGTTGAGGAACGTGAGCGATATGATTGGAAAATATGGGCAAGCAAGAAGACGGAAAAAACGCATTGAATGGCTGTGAACGGCCAAACACAGAAAACGTTTAAAACAGAAACGGAAACGACGGGAGAGGAAGAGATGAACCATAATTATTTTAACCATCTTCATCTCTAACGGCGTCCTGTAGACTAGAAAAGACCAAAGGTTACATCGATCGGCTGCGGCACACTTACAATCCGCGTGCGCACCACCCCGTTAGCAGAATGGCACTGTTGAGACTCTAATTGGTGTAGTAATGAGGACCGTATCCCTTTTTCACACCTGCTAAATATTTTTGCATAAAGAATATAATGGCTCTATAAAGTTTGTTCAAGATGTTTTTATCACGTCAGGATTACAAAACAAACCACGAATCATATCATGTCTAAGAAAGACAACTAATGATCTTAGATTGTTGTTTTCTGTCAAAAAGTTGTCATAAAGCGAAATGCTTCATACCGGTATTCGGGAAGTGTCAATTTTAGAAAAGAGAGTCAACAACTACATTTGAGACTGATCTTCCGATTCAAGCTACTCTGAATACGCCTTGGCTGCAAATTCTGGCTGGTTGCTAATAAAAAAAGTAAAGGAACGAAACGGAAATTATCAAAACCAATTTGTCAGCACGAAAACGGTGACAGGCGTAAGTTGGCTAGGAGCAGAACGGAACAAGTGCTATGCCAATCTCTTCAAGCACTCCCCTTGGCATCCCTCACCACATTTTTTCAAAGTTTCCCATTCACTATATGCCTAATCGCTTGGCTTTATAAGATTTAAAGGAAAATCCAGTCAACCAGGAATTACAGTAGTATCTGCCCTATTACTACTAAAACTCAACTGGAACCGTTTTGTCAATATCTGCGTCTTTCTCCGGACCATCGAACTTTGTCACTACTAATGCTAACAACTATTCCAAGCTCCATTAAATGACGGCCAGATTGAAATGGTGCTACACTCGTCAGAGAGAATCTGATACAGAAGCGTCAGATAGCCAAATACAAATTTTTGTTCAGTTTTGAAGACTCTTCTAATACAATCATGACGCACTATTTTTGATACTATTCCATGAAGTAGGCTGGATCTGTTAAATTGATCAGATATCCCACATAGAACGGAGCTTTTTTTTAAAGTACATTGTGTGCCTAGAGTATGAGAGACAGCTGTCCTTGTCTAGATCTTTCCTATCCAAGAACTCATTGGAACCATAATTTTAAAAATGACACGGAACAAAACTGTTGTGACGGAACAAACCTGTTAAGCTCTTTTTTGCAGTCAGCCTATAATCACTGAGACTACATAAGCCTGTCCGTTAATTTCTCTGCGAATGTTCCGCCAGCACTCAGCATAACCTCTACTCAGAGTTGTTTTTTTTGCGCAACTCCATCTTCGTTTTGATTCAGGGGAAGCACCATAAAAAGTATGCACTCCTTCTTTCTCCGTTTTTTTTTTAGTGTTCCCCGACGTTTTGTTCCGTTTGATGTCTCTGTGCTTCCTTCTAGTCGAGACACTTCATTCCCATACGTCTGCCATACACTGTCTCATCTCACCAACGTGGCGGTTTTTCAAAATCCTATTATTTTTATGGCTATTGATTCTGGATGGTATAAATATGTGCGATTCGCCATTTTTGACCAGTCAGACGGAAGTCACAATGGTATCTATGCTTTCACGGACCTGGTCAGCCTTTGTGCCTCGGATTATGGACAGCTTTGACCACTTGACGGGCAGCACGCAAATTCGAGTCCTCCCCCCAGGTTTACTTAGCGTTAAATGAGTAGTGGATCCGTCTACGAAAGGGTATTGGTCACTATCCCCGGTCCGGACGTGATCCGCGGTTTGTCTGTTTTTTCTTGATACGCTTGCCGTTTTTATTTCTTTCTTATTCTGTTTCTCTGCACAAAAACTCAAACATTTTTCAGTTACTAAAACATCATGCTTTCCTTGCATCCGTTTTTCATTTGGTTCCCCTTTGTGATCGTGCTGTCAATCGCCGTGGTAGTGATTAGAAAGGTGACAACTGCCGTGGCCCAGCGCTGGAATAAATGGAACATCTCGCAAAAGGAAAGTCGTGATGTGATGGAAATGGAAGAAGGATTGATTGTAGAAAAAGAGATGGATGAGAACCAAGAGGTAGTTCCTTTTTTCCAATGCAACTTATTTCCAATCATACTTTTGTCTTCCAGCTGCTGCCCTTCACAATCTGTTTCTACCCAAACATGCAACGCCAAAAATTCGAAGACACTGCGAGGTATTTTGAGGAAGTTTGCAAAACTGTTTTCCAATCGATTGGTATTGATTACATTGCTCACTTAAAAAACCTTTTATCTTTGTTCAGAATGCGCTGATGGCCATGTAGTTCGCGTTGGCTCCTTTGCGGCGAACATCGACATAGAGAATTCCGACCTCGACTTCTCAATCCACTCTTCAGTGCTGCTCGATCGACAACAGAGATTCTGGGAGAACAAATGGAAATTTAATGGAAGAATTGCAAAAGAATCGGATATTGCTAATGGGGTTCTCGAGAACTTTAGAAAGACTTTGCGCGTAACCGGGTATTTGAGAATGCAAAACGACAACGAAGCAAATGTTCGTTACCACACCGCCGAAATCATCAGAGGCAGAGTAAGTGCTAATTTCGCCATACTCATACATTTGAAAGAATAAAAAACTATATATTTTCAGTTTCCAATCCTGATGATCTTCGACAGCAAGACCAAGATAACTTTCGACGTCGGGTTCGGTGGTGACCAGTGCGAGTCGCATCGCAACACTCAATTCCTGGCGTCCGCCGACGAAAGTAAGCAAACTTTTCTGAGTTTTGAATACTTCTCCCTGTTCTTCAGAGCACCCTCACTTTTCTTTTCTCTGCCGCGCTATAAAAAGATTTGGAAAGGACAAAGGAATCATTGACGGGAAAACTGGATATTTAAATAGTTTCTCATGGTGTTTACTGGTATTCAATTTTTTACAGAGTAAGCTGTCTTAGTTTTAATCAAAATTTATATTACCAAATTTCAGTAAATCGTGACTTGAAAAATAAAAGAATTGAAGACATTTTCTTCGATTTAATTTCATTTTATTCAACATTCAAGTAAGTTTTCTACAGATCATTTCAGTTATGCTAAAGAAAATTGTTTTCTACAGGTTTGAAAAATATGCTATTTGCGTCGCGGAGGGAAAAAAAATTGAGAAAACGGACGAAATGTTTAACAAAAACAGAAGAGAGCCGAGAAATGATCTCGTTATGATAATGGATCCGTTTAAAGAAAATTGGAATTGCGCAACGACTTTGAGAGAAAAAGAAAATCTGGAAAATATTCAAAGATCCCTCAAGCAGCTTCTTCATTCAATGAAAATGAAGAAAGCTGTGTTTAAGTTTGAAGCCGATTTGGAGCAACTTCAGGACAATGAAGAAGAGGCGGATATTCAAGGCGACGGACAATTGATGGAAGAGGAACACGAAGAACAGGAACATGAAATTGGAAAACTTTAATTGCTTGATATCGATTGCTATCCTTTCTCCGAAACATGTTTTTATCTCAGTCCAACGAAGCATTTTCAATTCAGAGCTGTCTTTGAAAGGGCTCTAGTTCTTTTTTGACGGAATGCAGAATGGGAAAAAGAGGGAACTTTTCATCCGTCCTATCTATGTATTCGCTAAAAGCGAGACCAGCTGCCTTACACCATACACATATCATTCGGATAAAGCGTTTTTTTTTAATGTTTTTTGTGAGATATCGGATGAATCCATCAAGTTGAGAATTTTCATTAGTGCCAAATAGTTATCTAAAACATACTTCATTCCAATTTCAGTTCACAGCGATAAAAATGTTGCCGACATTTGCATACATAGTTTTATGAAAACTCATCTTCATTGTATCTGACTTACATGTGCATAGATAGGGCGGTAATTGGAGACATCGAGACAAGCTCATTATAATGACTCATCTCATTTCCATCTCACATCAGCTTCCGACTAAGATTAAAGTCGACACAAAAGAGAATACATGTTTCAGCGTTGAGAGATGCTAGGGAAAATGAAAAAGTTCCAAGGAGCGAATGGATAACGAACACCGATACTGGACATCTGAACGAAAATCTCTAGTTATGAATGTACAATTAAAAACTCGTAAATTGTGTTAGTAATCAATCTGATTTAATAAAAACTAATGAAAACTATGAAAATGAAGAGAAGAGTCATGTTTGCCCTACTCCATTCATCCTGTTTCTATTCCCGCCGCCGCTACGACACTCCGCTTGCCAATTCTGCGCGCTGTTTAACGACTGCGGGCAGTTGAGTCTGCGGATCAAATCCGTTAGTGTATCTGGAGAGATTCCCGTGTCTCTGTGTTTGGTGCGTTTTCTTTGGTTGTTCCTTTGACTCTTGCCACTTGCTCATTCCAGGGCTTACTAAGGACTAATATTCGTTTTCCGTTATAAGCAGCTTTGATTTATCAACCTTTCTTTAGTCTAAAAGTTTCACAATGTTCCGTCACTTTCGAAATTTTGCGACTCCGATAAAAATACTAATTGTTTACCTAGATCTCTCTTCAAAGACTCATTAAAATGAATCTCTTCGTAGCTAATGAGTTACCTCGTTGAGTTCCAATATCAGTTCCTTGGGCGGATGAATTTAATTTCCTGTGCGCTCAGGTAGGCATGTAATTTCCGGTTGCATGATTTGTATGTAATCGGATTACCTACCACCATGTGATTTTTCGACTTCATTGTGGGTGTGGTCTTTTTTCGGCCGCTGCATCTTGAGCTTGTTTACCGCACAAGCCTCCCTCCCCCTTGGCTCTAGTTTCATTTTTCTCAGTTTTCAAGCCGAAATGGACGTTTTCCCTTTGCTCGATTTCTCTATTAACGAGCAGATTGAGATTATCAAACAATGGCATCCCCTACTTCAGTGAGTTTTTGAATTTGAACGCAGCAATCATTTTGTTTTGTTTTTTCCTTTTTCAGAATCCATCTCTCCACGTTGTCGAAAGAAATGCAAACTCAAGTCGAAGAGTGCTTGTTGAGTTTTGCAGTTATGAAAATAACACTAAAAGACGATTCCTTCATTCAATGTTTCTCAACAAAAAACTCTGAACTGCCGACCATCACCTTTCGACATGTGAGACACGAGCCCCATCCAGAAATGCAACACACTGTTTGGGATTATTCTATAAACGGAGTTGATGTGCGTTGCTTCACAAGTACCGGAGAGTTCTTTGTAAAAGATACCGGCTCGGTCACTGGAACAGACGCGTTTTTGAAGATTTTGGAATACTTGAACTGCTTATACAAGTGTGACAAACTCCTTGTTGAAACCGACTTAAATGACATTGCTGACCCATCCATTTGGGGAGTCAACTGCAAGCTGGAAGCTTTTCGAATTCTTCCCGATTCCAAACCGTGGACCGTGGATTCCGTTGCAACTCTGTTCGAAAATCTGGAGATTGATAAGTTCCTAACGTCAGCAAATGTCTTTGACGAGGAACCAAACGTGCAATTCTCTGCTAAATTTGAGAACTCTTTCGTCAGCTTGTATAATCCTTTCTGGGTTAACTTTGACTCGGTTCTCAACTCCACTTCTTCGTCAATATCCTTCCACGCCTGCACTTCTCCACTCTCCAGTGCAAAATTCAAGCTTTTGCTTCACAAATGGTTCAACGGAGGCTTGAATCAACTAGAAATTTTCCACGAATGCTGTATTTCGCAGCCCGAAGAGGTATATTCTGCTACGACTTATATGGAAGAAGCTCTTGCTGGATTGCCGACTGAAGAGTACAACCCGAATAGAAGAGCCCCAAAGCACTTGTAAGTCGAAGATCAGTTCACTGCAAATGTTTTTTAAAACATTTCCAGACTTCCAGACTTCACTACCGGCATCGATGTCCGCCGTAAGGATGGAAAGCATTGCACCATATGCTTCGATTCCTTCTGGCTTGGACTTTTCGTGTGGCCACCAGAGAAAACTTTTGGAAACCAGGAACAAGAAGCAAACTGAAATTGCATGTTTTTTTATGTCAAATGTGTTTTTCTCATTTCAAAACCTTTGAAATTCCTTTACAACATCCTGATAATAACTCACATTTCTGTTTGTTTTCACTAACCCAATTCTCTATTTATTTATTATTCCATTTATTGTTGTGGCCAACAAGAGCATATACTCACGCGACTTGTCCCGCACTTTTTAATTATATGGAATTTTACTCTGTCACATGTACTCTCGAATTTTAAATTTCTCAAAATTTGTCTCTTTTTCGATTCTATTTTTCCGTCCTTGAATGACCTCAATACTCATCCAATATTTTATTCTATGGCTTCATCCTTTCTTCAGCACCTCTTGTTCATTAATATCAATTGTAGCTACTACCTCATTCAACCAGCAAATAAACCTCAGAAATACGCAGAAACTGTGTCTGAAACTGTTGTGACACTTACAATTAATCAAGCTCAATTTCCGTAGGATCACAAAAAGTCAACAAAATCTGCAACACCCAGTTTGAACAGACCTCAGACTCATACATAGTGCGCATATGTAAGCCTCTCATTATGATAATGGCTCAGTTTTCATTCTCACAAACAGAGATGTCCTTTTCTTACATGTCGATCCGACTTTTGATGTGCGCTTTATAGAGTTTCACATTTCTACCCCGAATACTCAAAGCATGTTGAATTAGTTACACGTGCGCTTAGAATGTGGTCTCTTAGCAACCTATAATCACCAATATGCAACGTCGCCTTATCCTCGCCTTCCCTTCCATTTGTTGTTTTCTTTCGCCGTTTTCCCTCTAGCGTTATCAACCGATTTTTCCGCCAATTTTTCGTTTATTAACACATTATCAGTTCCATCTACTCCACAAAAAGCATTTTGACTCAGTTAAGCGTGTGCTCGAAATGAGGTCTCTGAGCAACCTATTATTGCCAATAGGCAACGTTGCCTTATCCTCGCCTTCCCTCCCATTTGTTGTTCTCTTTCGCCGTTTTCCTTTCTAGAGACGGTTGCCATGACAAAAGTCCGGCCTTCATATATAGCTCTAGCGTTATCAACCGATTTTTCCGCCAATTTTCGTTCATTAACACATTATCAGTTCCATCTACTCCACAAAAAGTATTTTGACTTAGTTACACGTGCGCTCAAGATGAGGTCTCTTAGCAACCTATAATCACCAATATGCAACGTCGCCTTATCCTCGCCTTCCCTCCCATTTGTTGTTCTCTTTCGCCGTTTTCCCTTCTAGAGACGGTTGTCATGACAAAAGTCCGGCCTTCATATATAGCTCTAGCGTTATCAACCAATTTCTTTGCCAATTTTCGGTCATTAAAACATTATCAGTTCCATCTACTCCACGAAAAGCCTTTTGACTTAGTTAACCGTGCGCTCGAAATGAGCTCTCTTAGCAACCTATAATCACCAATATGCAACGTAGCCTTATCCTCGCCTTCCCTCCCATTTGTTGTTCTCTTTCGCCGTTTTCCCTTCTAGAGACGGTTGCCATGACAAAAGTATAGCCTTCATAGCTCTAACGTTATCATCCGCTTGCTTCGTCCGTCAATTTTTGTTCAATAACACATTTTAAGTTCCTTCTTCTCCACAAAAGCACCTTCAAAACCTTCAAAATGTCGGCATACCATTCAATGAGCGTTATGGAATTGTGAGTTTACACTGCCAACACGTTTTAATTAATCAATAAAATTTGCATATTTTACAGAATCATCAATGCAAAAACATCTCCAAAAATAGCAGCAGACATCAAAAGTGAAGGTGTGAAATTCGGAAAAGTGATCGTGAACTTTGAAGGCTCTAAATCATCACTATGTGTTTATCCGGACCCAAATGATACTGGCAACTATGCTATTTTCCGACACAGAAACCAGATCGAACATCTTTTCAAATACCAAAAGTATGAGATACAGGGAGAGATAATATTGGAATGGAGCGAAGAGTCAAATGAGGTTTATGTGACCGAGCCAGACCCAAATCGATGGGAAAATCCATGTGAAATGATGCTGAAAATGCTGAAAGGAGTCATAGAGATGGAGAACTTCCATGTCACTATTTCGGAAGAACATGACATTTTCCGCACCAATCTTTGGTTGTGTACGTGGGAACTGAAAAGTTTGACATATTGTTCCGGGACCGGTTTGTTACTACCACAACTAGCAAAGATAGCTCTACTACCGCTCGGTCACCTAACAATTGATCAAGGAGCACGTATGAGAGGATGTCCTGTGCAAATGTTCGTATGCGACAAGGCGGACATTCCATATAGTGCGATTAATTTTGAAACCATCCTGTATTCATCCTACCGTCGATTCTTGCTACATTGTGATATCACGCGTCCGAGTGGATTGGAAATGAATTTGTTCATGTATAAATGGATACGTCTGGAACTCTCAGACTTAGAGGAATTCAAGATGGTGTGGAGAAGACATCCTCGCTTTCCTGGCTTCAAAGTTTTAAAGAGACTAAGCTCTCGCTGGATCAACGAATGCTTCCTGGGAATCCCCGTTAAAAAATTCAGAAGAATACAAAACCCTGTTCAGTACAGGTGAGTGAAGAAATATCTGCTTAGATTAATATAATTCGAATTTTTTCAGAGGTAGCAGTTATGCAACAGGCAGGACTCTTACGAACAGTTCCGGAGCAGTGGCTACCATTGTGATGACAGAGACCAGCTTTCATTTTTTCGTTTCGAGAAGGAACGCTATGAATGGCCAAATGGCTATGAAATGAAACAATTCTTCCAAAACAAAGATGGATAAATTTTTTAATGATTGCTGAGACTCTTTTCAGAAAATTTTCCATTTTTTTGTCCAACTTCTCTCGTAATCCTCTTTTCTTTAATTTTCAATGTATTCCTAAATGCTCTATCTCACAACCTTTTCCTATATGCAAATCTCACCTTTCATTTCAAATTGAAATTTCCTCTCAAATTCTCATTTTTTGAATTCCAATAAAAATTTTCTCACGACTGACTTCCAAATCAATTCTGACACCTATGAACACTTGTAAACTGTCAATAGCTACCATAAGATGAATTTTTCGACATTCGCACTTTTCGCAAAGTAACCCTTCCTTTGGACAAGTGAATCATTCTTCAGCTCATTGTTTACGGCACAGTTGGGCCTTTAATGATACTTTCGAGCACTGTTACAGCAGCATACTTGACTAGTGTCAATCATCATTCAATTAATCGAACAATCTTCACATGGTACGCAGCCAAAATGCAATTGAACTCAATGTGCAGCAAAAATTGACGTTTTTTGGAGATTATGTAGCAATTTCTAAATATCATAATATGTAAATCCTTTCTTGCTTGGCTTCGTTTTTTCCTATTTTAAACTGAAAGTACATTTTTCTTCTTCTTTTTAAACATCAGTTTGTACGTTTTCAAAAGATAAACTTCTTTTGCAAACCTGACGTTGTTTCCATGTCACAATCTTCAAACAAGTTCCTTTCCTCAACAAAGACTGTTTCTTTTTTTCACACTGCTGCGTCTCTTCTCTCTGTTGCTTTTGGTTGGCATTTTATTGTTGTCTATTTCTCATTTTTTGTTGCTTTTACTTTTTGCTATCTATCAAACTGTTTTTTTTTCTAATGTAAGATCCGATGAAATTCCAGATGGATTCAAGACCCTGGGGACTGGATCCGCATCGCTGCATCAACAGAGACATTTTGACAGTGGTGAGGGTGTTTTTTTTCAGAGTTTTAATGACTTTTTTTTATTCTTAAGAGCCTTGATCGGGAAACTGAAGAGTTCAAGAAGATCCAAAAGTACTTTGACGACACCCAAGGAGAGGAGCCATTGCCCGTGGAGTTGCTTGATGTACCTTGTTTATTCTTGACTATTCTTAGTTAATTTGCATTCTTCCAGGTCATCCGTATCACAAAACCAAATGAAACCGGATCTCGTCCAGATTTCGGAGAGAAAACTCTTCTTTGGCATGGGACCAGGAAATCCAACATTCCCGTTATTCTCAACAACGGTCTGACAATGGAAACACTAGAGGAGGTAGAAAAAACTGGTGTAATTCTTGAAAAAGGCATCTATTTTGCTGACTCTTTCGTCAAAAGTGCCCAGTGTTCCTTGGTAAGTGAAAACAGCCATCGCACGTGAGAAAATCTATTTCTAGTCGGGTTACGCTGATCAGAACTACATTCTTCTGTGTGAGGTGGCCCTTGGTCGCACATACGTCAGTGCTGATTTTCTTGAGAAGGAAGAGATTGATAACATTGTTAGAAAGGGATATAACTCGATCAAAGGTATATTTCAGATAGTGAGTTGAAACTTAAATAACTTCTGAATTTCAGCGTTGGGAAGAACCACATCTTCCGGAAACAACGGAGAATGTTTGAATGATGCCGATTTGTCATCGTGCTCAATGCAAAAAGTCCCGAGACCAGAGTTATCCTGCGTGCAGTTCAATGAGTTCGTCGTTTTTGATGAGAAACGAATCGAGCCAAAGTACATCGTCCACTTCCTCAACAGGAATGTTCCATTTTAACTCAACTGCCATTTTATTTTTTGTTAATGTTTCTCTCTGTTTGTTTGTAGTAAGAATGCTTTGGATTTTCCACAGCCTCACCTCTCCCGATAAAAATGTGTGATCCGCATTACATTCTTAAACGAATTGGAAAAAGAAGCCTTTCTCTGGTGCGTCATAGAGCAGAAACTTTCGAGATTTTCGTGCTCTTGGTATTTCAGCAAATAGGAACGACGTCAAAGGATTGAAATAGAAAAATTGTTTATTGAGTAAAGTCAGAAAGAATAGAATTAGGACTACAAAAAAATGACTGCTGGATTAAATCTCTGTGACGATTGGCGGAAAATGCCAAAACAATGGTCATGGTCCATTGTACTTAATGGACATCCTTCCAAAGATCGAAATAGTGGGACTCTTGGTCTTTCAATAGCCATAATGTTTTAGAATTAAAAAAAAGAAAAATGGGAAATTGTTTATTGAAAAACTTCAGAAAAAATAGCGTCAAAACTACAAAAAAAGACTACCGGATCACAAAGAAAAAGTTGAAAAGAGCATTGAACAGTTACACATAGATAGGACACTTGTACGCTGGGAGGGTTGATAAAACAGTGGGAGAAGTTGTTTTAAGTAATACAGTGGTAGAGTGGCGGGTAGAAAGATGAACGTTGAGCAGAGCCAGTGACAAAGGAAAAGTCACAATAATTAATAGCGTTACATTGCATATGTTACGTTAAATAAAATACAATAGGTTACAATAAGTACGTGATAAGAAGATGTAAAAATGAATGAAAAAAGTTCTCATTATTTACACATACATGATGGATAATTGAAAGAAAGGTTTGATGAGAAAAGACAAACCTAGTGCGAGCGTACACTATATTATCAATTGAGTGCGTCTACTCACTGTATAGGTTTTTCTGGATGATTAAGTCAATTGGAGGCTGATTACATGTGAGTTCGTCTCATGTTTTGCCATTGACCCCACGGAAGAGATCCCGTGCGGTTTACTCGAACTGCTGATGCTGGTTCGCGACACTAAAAACAAATAAGGAAAATTGAAAAATCAATCGATCAAAGTATAACTTACCAGAGTAGATTGGCCGTAGTTGTACGGTGGGAGGCGTTGCGACTGATGTTGATGCTCGGCTTGTGACTGAGTCGACTGTTGTTGTCCCCGCGACTGTTGATACTGTTGGTTGGGTGTTCTCCGTAGGCCGCGTTGCAGTTGGTGTGAGGAAGATGCGACGAGTTGTGAATGGGCTCGTTCCGGAGTGTTGCGTCCGCTGCTGCAATTGCTGTTGACGTTGTTGTATGGTTGGGTAGCAGAGTGGTGGAGTTGGCGAGCGTTGGCGAATGGTCGCAAGCTGGGATGAGCTGCGGCTGGTTGAGAGTGGTTGCGCGCAATCCGCAATCCGCTCGTTCGTTGCTCGAGTACCTGAAAGTCAAATTATGAATGAAATGACACTTCGAAACTTATTGTGATTTCTAGCTAGTTGCAAAAGCGAAATGTCGCAATTCTAATATCAAGTTTTTTTTTGACGTTTCAGTACTTACTTGACGGAGCTCGCTGACGAATGGACTTGATCGGTTGCGTGGAGGATCGGACTGGACCGGGGATCGGCCGAAGTAAACTTCCATCTCTTCGCTGCGGCGCGGGTGAAGCTGGCTCTGAAATATCCCATTAATTACCATGTTAGTTCAAGTGCTTGACAGCTTTCAATTGTTTGTAAACTGCCAAGTCTCAGGTAAAAAACACAACAAAAACAACAACAAAACCAATCAAAAAACATAGGAACACAATCACTTCAATAACAGCAATAACAACAGAACACTTTTGAGTTGAAAACTTGAGTCAAACGGCATTGGCTAGGGATAAGAGTCAAAGGGCACAAAGCAACACAAAAAAAACTCAAAACTTTTTACAGCCACACAGTTACCATTTCATGATGGCGCTGATAAAACACGGGGTTGGAATTGAAGCTGAAGCAAATGAAAAATGAAGAAAAGCTGGACCGGATTACAATGAAAACCAAGAAAAAGTGCAAGTGGTTATGGACTTACGCGATGTTATTTTGATTATATGGCAATGAAGCAACGGGGTGACCTGAAAATGAAGTGTGATGAAGCGAGGGATTAGAGCGAAGGGGAAGGGGAAGGATGGGTGAACTTTTATGGTGTTTTTTGTAAAGCTTTCTTTCTTTTTTTTAAACTTAAAATTTGGTTTATTTTTTCGAAACTAAAAAGAACATCTATTACTACTACTACTAATTACAAAAAAAAAGATCTAAGCCGAAATAAAAATATGGAAAATTTCAATTTACTGACGCCAACATTTCCATTTTGCAACCAAAACTCTCCCTGTAAATGAAGAAAACTGTAAGTAAGGGGGTGTCAAATCACAGGGATCTACTCACCCATGTACGCAGGGAACCATTTGAGTTTCAGGTTTCGGAACATGTTTTCGCCTAATTGTAAGGGTATCGTTAAGTGAGTTTCAACTAAACTTGCTAACTGGGAAAATGAAATTGTATACGTAAACGGTTTCAATTTAGGAAAAAACAAGTTTTGCATGACTGGGAACATAACAGAACAAGTAACAAAGTGGCGTACCATTGTTGGGTTGCGGAGTGCTAGGAAGCGGTGGCGGAGGCGATGGGAGCGGTGACGAGAGCTCGGGCTCGATGGCTTTTGGGCTCCAAACCGCAGTACCCTCCAACTTTGGGAGGTAATTCTGGACGGTTGATGCGGTGAAACTGCGGACAGGGGTGCTGACAACGTGCTCGGGAGTTGGTGTTGGTGACGGGTTATAGTCTTTGCGTGGCAATGTTGGCACGTTGGATGACGGAGTTGGAGATGGTGGGTTAGTTGGTGGCTCATCGTCTGAATTGAATTGGTGTGTACAATATGAAGTGCGGGTTGGTATAAACATGGTGCAATGGGTTTTCATTTTAAAAACAGGGATTCAGAAAGTACATAGACTCTTACCTTCGCTAACCGCATTTGCCTCCTTGATCTCACTAGTTTCCTTCAACTCATCACGAGCTAAAGCTGCAAGTTCATGTTCAGAAACTACAGATGATGAGGTAGATCTCCCTCCCTAAAATGTAATTGTTATTTGTTTTCACTAGCATTTTTATTTTTTACCTTGTATCGAGATTGTGTAGAACTCCAGCTTCCAGAGTCAAAGTGTTCTTTGTTACTGTCATAGTCACTGGTGATTGAATGACTTCTAGTGAAGATCACATCTTGCAGCAATGGGCGATGAGCACGAGCTCCTGCTCGGGGCTTCTAAGAAGAAATTATTAGAAATTCAAAAATCGGCTTGAACCTTACATCAACAACCTTCAAATCTGGACTCTCCGTGTATTTTTCTCTTTCATTAATCTTCTGAATCTGCTCCCATCTTCTAGCTCTCGATTTCAAAGCCGTCGATGCTTCAGATCGTCTTCCAGATGAATCTTCTCCAGATGAGTCCAAAGATGATGTCGAGCAGTGATACGGTTTCCTAAACTTACTTCTTAATTTATTCATTAGTTTCAATTGCTCACTTGGCCCTCTCCTTCTTCACAAGATCAGCAGTTCTCAATGTGTTTGTTTGTGCGATACTTATAGTCGACGCGATTTGAGCCAGTTGCTCCGGTGAAATTGTCAAGTTTTGGTGGTTGTTATTGTTGGTTGGAGTTGGTGTTCTATAAGAAAACGGAGATGGAAAGTTGAAGAATAACAAGATCAAGAGTCGAAACAAAACGCAATGCAAAGTCTTACCCCTTGTTGGCCTGTGTTACCGCGGCAGCAATGATTTGTGTCAATGTTTGAGCATCAATGCCTGCCGCATCCGGTGTCGCTACTACTGGTGGTGGCGAATTAACGATTGGCTGCACCGAACCATTCACTGAAACAAATAACGATTCAGAATATAAATGTTTTCCTGTTTATCACTTACGTATCGACTTGATGAGTGGTATTTTTTCCTTGATCATATCAAGAGCAACAAGATTGACAACCGCAAACCAACATGGCGTCCGATTCATATCTGCACCATCTTTGACTAATGCGATTCTCATACATGTTTTCAACAGCAAACTTCTAGCGTCAGGTGTTCCATCATGAAGCTCTCGTTCCAATGAGTGCTTGAACTTTCTCATGTCAAATACTTTATAAGCCTTCTCATCTTCCATTGCACCATGATTCAGTTTTCCATGTAACCGAGCCAATCGGTCCGAGATACAATTTGTGCGAGGCTCTTTCCAGCCTTGACAGATAATTGGAGTTGCTCCGCGAGCCATTCCTTTGATATTTCCTTGATAGTCCATTTTGAGGATTACACCCTAAAAATAGCTGTTGGTTGTTACCCAGAATACATTTTTTAAACTTACATCCGCAATCTTGGCGCGAATCTCCTTAGTATGATCATCTCTGGTAGCATTTTCAAAATGATTAAATCCAAGTGTCTTGCCATCAAATTCATCTTCCGACCCATCAATTATCACAGTGGTCTTTCTTAAATACGCTTTGGCAACCCGTTTGCATCGTTCCATAATAACAATCTTTCCCCAAATCTCATCGTCAATTGATCCTTCGCTCAGCTTGTTGAGCACTTCTTTTACTTGGTCCTGAAGATTTCTGATCTATAAAAGGGCAAGAGGGATGAGGAAGGAGAGCATCACACTCAAGTGTTCGAGTTCGAGACTGTGTGTTCTCAAGTCGTATGTATTTACGAAAAACCAAATACCGCGCATTCTTCAATCGTTTTTTTGTTTTGTTTTAGTGCGCTTAACGTGCACTCATCTAGAGCAAAAAGCAAAACATTTTTTTCGTGTATTGTGATCTTTTGATCTGATCTACATAATCTGATTTACAAAAAACGTTCACTTCAACGAATTTTGGTAATTTCTGCACTGCACAATTGAAAAATCAGAGTGTATTGAAAATGAAAACATCGAAGAGATTGTATGCAAATATTGAAAACACAACCCAATCCAATCATTGAAACAGAAGGCAAGTTGCTTGCGCAAAAACAAGTGTCAATATCCTTATGCTCATCTTCCTTGCGATGTTATGCATAAGCAAAATGCGTCAAGTTCCCTCTCAACGACCAATCATCATTTTCTATACAATGCCAATCATCCTCACGGCTATTAGATCAATTTGCATACGAGCCTCGCGTGACCGAAAGCTTAAACACACACGCGACACACTTGACGCAAGCCGCGAAAACCGTTTTTTTTTGTTGCTTCCAGCGTGCTGGCAGCCATCAGTTCTTTGCGTGAAATGAAAGTGAAAAGAGCTGGTTTGGAACGAGCGAGCAAACAGGAGAGAGAGTAGGGCCGAGCAAATCGTCGTGTGTGGTCAGAGAAGTGGAAGAAGCAACATGTCCGATAATCGGATCATGATGAGTTTCATTCCATGTTTCTGCAAACCGAACGATTTCGTAAATTGTGCTTTGCGTTGTACTGTTCTGCACCGCCGTTCTTTGGTTGTTTGACATTAGATCAGCATCAAAAAAGCATCGGAACATGATTTGTATCAGGTTCTGGTGCAGCAAGATGAAAAGCTGATTAGAAATGATATGTTTGTTTGAGCGGTGGGTGTTCCGTTCCGTCCCGTTCCACAAACAAAAACAACAGTGAAAACCATTGCATCAGTTTCAGTATAGTTTTCAATTGTTTAGTCAAGGAATTAAAAAATTTCAGTGGGAACTCAATAGGAAGTCAATAGAAACGTGTGAAGTTTATGAACTTTATCAGGTACACAAAGATCAACTTCCAGATCAAAATGACGTCAAAAATTGTGTTCATTGTTTCTCTTTATTCACCCTTTCTACAAATTCGCGCCTCTCCCGGCGACAATTAGCAATTAGCTCCCAACCAAAATCTTTTGTCTTTTCCCTCCGTTTTTTTCTTGTTCCAACACGTTCCGCCGTCAAGAAATCAGTCGGTACTTCCTCTATGCGTTTGGAGAACAAGAACAAGAGCAAACAAACAACACATATCTCTCTCCGAATGGAAGGTGAGGTGAGATTTCGAAAATTAAAATCAAAATCGTAATCCGCAATTAACTCTTAAAAGTAAACGCCTTTTCTCGCTAGCCGCTAGCCATAGCCACTTGATCAAACTTCAGCGAAGCGCTCCTAGAGACCATGATGTGAATTCTCGCGCACGGGAGCCAATAGTGGGGCAATATACAGGAGAGCGATGACGAAATAGTGAGAGCGATGACGAGAAGACAGTCACTGGGGAAGGGGGGCTCTCGGCACTCGATACGATTGAATTTGATATCTTGAGGGCGATTCTCGCCTTGGAAAGTGAACAGAAAAAGGCTCTCGAAATGGGAAAGTGAAATGGAAAGTGGAAGCAGAAATGAGATAAGAAACTAATATGGAAATGGACAGAGAGAAGTTTCACTATGTTAGGAACTTACCAACATGAATGCATCGGCATCGTACCATGTGTCAGAGTTTGGATTGGTTTGGGTACCATGAACGAGTGAGGAACGGGAAACTCCATTTTCCATGTCCCTAGAAACAGAAAAAATGATAAGGAAACGACGAACGAAAAATTACTAGAAAATTGGGGCATTTGGGACATCAAAACTAGGGAAGAAAGAGGGAGAGGACTAAGAGAAAATTAGAAGAACTAATACCTTTTAGTATCATTGGAAAACCGTTCGACAGCCGTTTTCGAATTTTTATCGCGTATCGTTTGTCCCGGGTCATAAGCCCTATGCATATGGACCTTTGAGGTGATAGGTAATGAATGAGAAACAAAATGAGCAAGTTCTTCACGAAAAGACGAGTCAGTGACGGAATGAAGGAGTTTGTGGTGGGGTGCGCGAGAGGGAAGCTCTCTCTCAATCTCTAGGCGCGCGGCAGCTGGCTCGCGGGAGCCTTCCGCGCGCCCGCCGCTTCCGGTGATTGGCAACGCCCCTCCTGGGTCTCCGCCGGGCGTCACAGTCTCTCGGTTCACGCAACTCTGTGTTCGACGCGGTTTTTTTGTCCAACCCTGCAATCTCTCTTACTCTCACCACACTAAAATTTCCTAGGCGATTAGCGGTCGGGTGAAGGAAAGAGAAAAAGAAAGAAGAGGAAGAGAAGTTGGACTGTAGCAGCCAGCGCCAGCACTCGCACCCCACCATGGGGACCAGATACCTGTCAATGTTTGTGAAAGGTGCAACACAGAGGCCACGCATGTCTCTACGTCTCTTGAGCCACTTGTTCCAGAATAATGAGGTTGGTAGCGCTTGTAAAAAATGAACGTTTGGATTAGTCAGCTGTCTAGAGCGCGACGACAGAAAGGAAAGAGCAAAAAAAAGGCGAGACGAGTGCGGGATGCGTAAAGGAAATGGATGAAAAACGATATGTTCATACCTTCCCCCCTTTTCCGATGAACAGTGTTCACTTTGAAGTGGTATTCCTACAAACCACTCTGTTTTTCGAACGCCTCACGATTTTAGGGAAGAAAAACTTGAGAAGAAAGAGAGTTTACGAGGTTTCCAAAAATCTTTGTGAATTGAGATTATAAATTTGTAATGTTTTTTTTGTACATATGCAACATACTTGCAACAATTTGAAAAAGTTTATAGATTCTAGAATTTATGAAGCCAGCCTTGATTCTTTTTTGATTCTTTCGATTCTTTTGATTCTTTTGATTCTTTTCAAGCACTTTTGTCCTTTGTCTCAGCCATTGCGCAAAGTTTTCGAATACGTGCATAGATCGCTCTTTTCTGTCAACTCACCTACTCGCCATCCCGTTTTTTGCGCCTCGCCTTGCCTTCCGCACATTCCGCGTGCCTCCGGTCGACGAAAATTTCATAATTTTTGCTCATTGTGCCTGTGCGAATGTGTGAAACGTGTGAGTGACACGCACGGAAGCTGGTTCTGTTGCCTGTTGACATTGGGTCAATATACAAATATATTGGAGCGCACCATGCGACTGCTTACAGTTTTGTGCATCTGCATTCCACTTGCTTTTTTTTGTCAGGGAGCGAAGGAACTGGACTCTAGGTGTAAAATATGCGAATTGAAGAGTATGTGTTAAGTGGAACACGGCAAGAAATTTGCTTGAAGGGGAGGTGAACCAGCCAGAAAAAAAAACAAAAAAAACAACACACTTTGCGTTACAGAGACCAAAATTTATTATTAGTTCTTATCATTATCAATATGTTTGTTGTTTCTTGTCATAAACTACATATCGACTCACAAACCAGTAGAAAATGGGCAATAATTAGCATGTTTTAGACAAGGTTGACCTCCATCTCCGGCAGCTGCTGCACATACACCTTCCTTGTTTCCACAGCATATTTTGTCCATTGCATATACTGATAAATTGAGAACTGAGGACGGGTGTTGAACGGCTTTCCCGGTGGTCGGTACGTTTCGAAGCGCTTTTCACACCGAGCCATTATCGAATGGTCGAGAGTTCGGTCATCGAGGTAACGGAAGCGTTCACGAAATCCTTGTTGATCCTCGCTGGTAACCAACATTTGAGTTACGTGGAACGATTCCTCGCATCCGTGCACCTTGATCCACATCCTGTTCGAAAGCGCTTCGATGGTGTACTGAATGGTGAACGTAGTTTGGTTAATTCCGTCGACGTTTTCTTGCTCATAAAAGAACACCTCGGCAATCACAGATTTCGGAATATTGAAGCACTCCTGGACGATCCCATCCTTCCATTGCCCTTCGTGAAAGTATTTGACTACTTGGCCTTCGTAGAACTGCGTGACACTAGAAAATTCTTATCTATGTAACTTTTAGAAAAACAACCACAAAAAAGTTAAAACTTACGGATTTGCTCCCACGAACAGAACATACTCGTTTAAAGCAATTCTTCGGTTGTCGATGTTTCCAGGCATTGTGCTTGCCTCAGGTTCTTTTCCTGTAAAAAAATCATTGTGGATTTGGCAACGAAAATAAGGGAAGCATAACGATATTATTGATCGCAAAAATGAATCGAAAACTGAATAAAAACAAAAAGCTGAAGAGCAAATGAGTTCAAAATAGGCAAAAACGGGTTCAAGCGAGAAGGGCAGGGCAGGGTGGCGAGAAGAGAGGGTAGAGAACTCACTAGAGAGCAGGCAAAAGAAGAGCGACCAGGTGGTGAAAGGAAAATCGAAACTGCGTGCCGTCCGAGTGGTTTGAATGGCAACGTTTTCACCTGCTTGATAGCAGATGGTAATTGCGAAGACAGCGGGCCGGATTAGCGGGATTCGGTAAAAGATTAGAGAGAAAAATCTAATGAGCGTCGTCGGGCAATACAGAAAGCAGAGAATGGAAGGTTTTTTGGGAAATGGTGATGCGGGGGAGGATTATGTATTCAAAATTGGACTGAAGCCGGCGGTGCAATTCAACAGTTCCCATTCGTTTTAACAAAAAATGTCGTGGAGTAAGAGTATGAAAAACCTAAATGTGACAGGACTTTTTTTTCTCCAACATGACTTTTGTTTAACGTTTTGGGCAAAATGAGAAGATGTGAGAGAAGCAGAGGACGGAGAAGTTGACAAGAAACATTTCAACATGCGAGAAAGCGGCAACAAGAAACAACAAGAAAGGGAGTAAGAAAAAATGTGTATGTCAAGTGGCAATACATGGCAAGGTCATACGGGGAACACGGAATACGTGACGCGAAGCACAAAACAAAAAAAAACATTTGAATTTTAAGAAAAAGCAACTTTGATGGAAGGAAAAGAAACACTTAGGGCTATGATGAGAGAAGGATGATTTTTAATTAATTTTTCACCAATTATTTCAGAAATCATATTTTACAATTGCAATATTACATAATTTCGCAACTTCGGCAACCTTATCAAGTCACTCGAGAGATATTAGATTACTAAAGTCAGAAACACTTTTCTTCTTCGTGCAGAAATTTAGTGCAGGATTTACAAGAGCTAATGCTGCTCCACTTTCCAATGGAATCCTTATCAACGGCTCATCTTCTCCAACCAGCCGTCCGTTCTTTTTGTTTATCCCCTTATCATTTTTTTTTCTCGTTTTCAGCAGCCAGTTTTCATCATCTTCTTTCTTTCAACATTTCCTTTCCTATTTCCCGTTCAAAATCAACTACGAATCACCATAACAACCTTATCAACAAAATACGTAAACCACTGGGTGGCTCATGAAAATTGCTTGCCACATCTGTTTCAAATCCAATCCAATTCATCCGGAGTTTTTTGCTTAGCGGGTTGTAACATTTTCGTTGCTTAGTTTTGAGGTTGATATTGAAATTGTTTGGGATATTTTCTAAAATTTCCTTTTTTTTGTCTTTTTTTGATCTCATAGCAATTTGAACCAATTTTTCTATATCGGACCTGCTCAATGGATGTGTCACTGGAGTTTCAAATATCCGATCGTGCCCGTCACATGGGGGTAGACCCAAATCATCGTTTTTTTTTTAAGTTCCTCACTGATTTCAGTTTACCCTTCAAGTACTACTCACTGTAGACATCATGGTGACTATTATCAGTTACTATTCTCAAGAATTCCAAGAAAACTATAAAACGGCTCATCAAATCAGTGAAATGATCTACTTCCTTTGGCTACTGTGCCTGACCTGCAGCTTGATTCCCATGGCACTCATAATTCCAGTCAGATTCGCCATGCTTCGAGTCGTTTTTAAGGCGAGTTTTTGCATTTTCAATTTTTTCAAAAAATTTAATTTTTTAGATATTTCACACTTTGACAATCGTCTGTTTCTACTATAAGTTTGAGTTCCTTCTCGTCCCTCCAATGGTTCTCAAGTTCAACGTTTTTGAGCTTTTCTATCTTTTCTATGGAATCTACTATCAACAGGTACATAGATTTGATAAGCTTTCGAAAATAGAGATAGAAATAGGAATAGACTTCATTTTATGATTTCATTTCGCTCAAAAGTTTGGAAGTTTTTTGATTGAATTTTTCTATAAGCCTTGCTATCCTAGTTAAATTTAGATGGAGTGGCCGGGAAAATGGATGGCCAAAATGACCGACGAGTGGCAAGAATGGAAAACGACTACCGACTGCTTACTATTTGCGAAAATGAGAGAAAAGTTCAACAAAGCAAACAATCCATCGAAAACAGAAGATAACAGAGTTTCTGAAGTTCTTTCAGTGGTCTGATCCAATCCATGATGCACTGTTTCGCCATGTTCCTGTTTTGTTCACGGGTGGTTTACCACGTGATGGCGTTTTGCCTACTGAATAAATGTACATACGTCTTTTATGCTCATCATTTCTATCTCCAGCACCATAACACCCTTCTAGGTGAAAAATTCATCAGAAAACAGAAGAAGAGAATAGAAAAATGCACACAAAGATACGCATAGCGAACGTTCCTCGTGGGAGCTGCAAACAGAGAACATAATCAAATCCAATCTAAGCCTGATAGTGGTTGTCAGGGGTCACCAATCACAGCCAACCCATTTTGCAGGTGGAATTAGCTTTGCCTGACAGCAGGTGCTTTCCGAGTGGACAAAACGCAGTGTCTTTCGGTTTTTCACGCGATTTACCAACCCCACTCCATCACTTCTGCCACTTTTCCGCCACTGACAACTCTCGAATTTCCATCCATATTTTCCTAGGTTGTTGCACTTTCTGACTCCTTTTCCTCCCCCTTAGCTCAGCTGACCCTGACCACTGCCAAACCAAAGTCAATTCCAAAATCCATAAAGAAAGTGAAAAAAACGGCTGAAATCGTGCTGAATATCTAATGGAGGTCGTGGCGGTGGTGGCGCACGGGACCTGCTCCCCTCTTTGACGACATGTCGTTTTGCTTATGCTTCACATAATTTGGAAGCGTTTCGAGAAGAGAAGGAGGAGGAGAAAAGATGAGAGAACCATAGCACAGCACATGTATGATGATGAGGAATGGTGTCCTCTTCAACTTGTCCTTCATCGTTTTTTCCCCAAATTATTTGTTCTCACATTAGTCTCCGAGCTGTATTTTCCGCTTCCTAGTTTTTTGTAGTTCTTGAGAGTACAAACTTTTGATATCTCTTCTTCTTTTCTGTTACAGTTCCACTTCCAAATCCTAATTTCAGATTTGAAAATGATGATCGCATCTTTACACCCAACCATACTTCTATTCGAAGAAGAATCGTTGGAAGGTAGAAAGTAAGTTGGTTTTCCTTTTACTTTGGTTTTTCATTTTTCATGTCAGTCAGAATTGTGTGGTGTCAGGTGTCAAAGACGGAAAACAAGAAAATTGGGGTTTCTTTGATTCTGATTCTGATTTTGATTCTGATTCTGGAAAACTACAGTATAGCGAAAATAACCGTCCAGAAAAGTTGTTTATTGACAAGATCTTGATACTGAAAATCTACGTTTGTCCTGACTGATCTGGGCCAAAACTAATCGGAAGATGAACCAATTGGAGCCCTACGTCACACATCTCTCAGAACCAATTTCTTTTTTCTTTTCTCTTTCTCCTCTTTCAAAAATTCCATCATATCATTGCGTCCGGAAGGTCCGTCAGCAACCTGTTCTTCACACTCACTCGATATCCCTTTTCTTTTTCTTCTCCGGTCTTTTTTCTTTGAATTCTCTCCCTGTCTCTCTCTCTGTCTCTTTCTCTCTCTCTGTCTCCCTGTCTTTGTTGAAAAGATGAAGTTGGAGAAGTTTCAATGATCTGCTTTCCAGTGACTAGTGACTAGTGACCGAGAACAAGTGGTCATTTTTTAAGCAGAGAAAAGAGAGAAATGTCATTAATCAATCTACATCTTACCCATCCCATAGGCGTGTTTCTCTGATCCTGATCCATTATCAGTTCTGGCGAATCCAATTCCAAATGACATTGGGGTGACTGACTGGCTTCCTCTAACTTCTCAACTTCTCATCCCAACTCTCAAATTCACAACACAACAGCTCATAAACCCCTCGGTGGGGTCGGCCTCGGCAGTGTGTAATGACGAGCCGAAGACACCTAATACATATTGATGTTTCCAAGCCTGAGAAGACATTAATTCACGCTGTGTTACAATGTACTTTCTTCACGAAAGTTCCGGAGACTTTCGGCGATTAGTTCCGATGGATCCCTCACCACTTTCTATCATCTCTTCAACTTCCTTTCCTTTTCCCCCTTCCTCACTTCTTCAATAAGCGCATTTTATGAGTGTGCTTTGATGTTGAGCTGAGGTCCACACAAATTACCCTAGTTTTGTCTTATTCTCACCCATGATTACTCATCCTTTTCCATTCATTCGCTTTTCAAAACTTTGCGCTTCTCGTTTTCTATTCTTTGTTGCCTTTTCTCCTTACCCCTCACATTTCATTTCATCCTCCTTTTCATTATATTCTTATTTTTCTAGCTTTAATAAGAAAAATGCGTTGAACATCTCAAAACTCTCTGAAACCAGAGACTTAGTCTTCACATATATAGTTTTTCATTGTTTTGGTTTCTTCAATGCTTTGAGACATCCACATACACATCCATACGAACTCACACACTCACACACACAAAAAAACACTTTTATTCTGTTTTTTATTTTATTCTATTTTATTTTATCTCATTTTATTCGAAATTTTCTGCTCCTCTGCGAAAGCATATGTTGACAACTTTTCCCTTCTCGCCCCTTTTCCCCCGTTCGTCTTCCGCTCAAGGCGCCAGCCCTCACAGCTATTTTTTGTTCCGTTGTCGCCTTGGGGGCCCCCCGATAAATATAATAAACAGTTGGTAGGCTGGATTCTGGTCCATTCCACTCACCACGTCTTCTGTTTATTTTAGTTTTTGCTTGATCTGATGGAATCTGGCAGTTCAGCTTAGTTTTTTGGCGGATTTTGAAAAAGAAGGGGCAGCAAAGCATAATCTGACGTTTCGATAGTTTGTACTGGAACAAAAAGTTAGAACTTGTTCTTTTCACGTTTTCCTTCATCAAATTACATACACATGCACTTTTTCTGTCTTCTTCTTAGCCCCCCCCCCCTCTTCTCTAGTTCATTTTAATATTGCAAGAAACCTTTGCAAGAATCGGCCAGTGTCAATTGACCTCGGGTAGGTCCCTGCTGAAGAACGAGAAGTCATTATGAAAGAGGGACGAGACTCGATTCCCGGGGTCCCTCCCGTCGTCTTGTCTCGACCGACTCGAGAATGGATTCTCCTTCTCCGTGCTCGCTTTCTCCCGGGAAACTTTACACTTTTTATCCTCCACTCGCGCCTTGCTCTCTACATTTTCCCGGTCGTCTTGGCTCTCTTGCGCTCCAGTGTTATCGCTCGTTCCGATTTGTGAGTAACACGTTCTCAACAACATTTTCGAACCGATCCGAGATCCGAACCGATTTTTCCTATTACCACTGGACTAACGGGTTAGTGGGGGGTGGGACTGATCGTCTGAGACACTATGTCTTCCGCAACTAATTGTCAACATCAACTTTTATAAGTTTTGTGGAAATTAAAATATTTCATCTCATTTTTTTTTCTAATTTCAGTTACTAAATAATGTTGACAATTTGAATGAAACTTTCAAACAAAAATTAATGAAAAAACAGCATGTGCAAATCTGCTCTCCACTGCGAGGCGCCTCACAAATAGAATGCGCGAGCCAAAATTGAAACAAGAAACCAAACCTCCCCCACTTTTAATCCGTGTGACTTCTGTTTCTGCTTTCGTTTCTCCAGTTTTCATTCATTCATTCTCAAATTCCACTTTTTCTCTATCATCCTATGCTGCTCTTATTTCGTAAGAAGATCAGGATCAAGTTCACAACATGAGAGAATCCAGGTATAGACATAGGATCTACATATGTATGTATGTAAGCTGAACTTTTTTCTGTTCGACCAAAAAATTTGAAAAAAAAACTACCGAAACCGAAATACCTTAGAAACTTGAAAAAAACGCTTTCACCTGGAAAAAAACCAAGTCAGTGACGGATTGAGGTGGATATTTGTGCACGCACTTGTCCCTCCTCACGGGCTCCGCTCCCACCACCCATGGGAGAACTGGGGGGCTAGGGGGCTGGGGGGATGCAAACAAAACAGTGCGAGAGACTTTTGGTTTGCAACATTCTTAGATAGTCTGACAGCGGCAGCTATTTTTCGGTATCCCGCCAAATGACATCAGCCGGTTTTCCGCAGTCGAGTCGATTAGTAAGCACACTCATTTTTTGACATTCCACTACTTTTCGATCTACTGATCTTGTAGTGGCGGAATGTTACTTTGAGCAACTGGGTCTGGTGCAGTTTTTTCATTAAATGATTCACCTACTTACTTTCTTTCCAATATGACCTCAATTGTGAGTCACTGACACAATTGAGCTCTCTTTGCTTTTTCGATCAGAAATTCATTTGAAAAGTTACAAGTTATTGCAAAAACCTATTGTGTTTGAACTAGTGGTTTCGAAATGTCGCAGTTACTAATTCAAAGGTTCAGATGCATTTTGTGTCTTGTGATAGTAGGTTTCCTTTGTGCCATTGACGTAAAGATTGACCCCCCCCCCTTTCATACTCTTTTCTCAGAAATGCTTGGAACAGAAGAATCCCCTTTTTTCCAAATAATTAAAAGTGAAACATTCTTTTCTCTCTCTTCCAAATCTATTTTCATCAGATCAAATCCAAATCCAGATGCAACCCACTAAGTAGACCAACAATTGAGTGGGATGCGTGTTTGCTCCCTTCAACCAGATAGGAACGAAAAAAGAAAATGGGGGGATAGAAAATAATAATAAAACGCTTCCTCTTGCCACTTGTCATCCTTCCTTCCCGTTTTACAATAACATGTGCCCAATCCTTCACATTTCCTCTCCATCCTCCTCCTCCTTTTACTCATCCTCTTCATTTTTGATCTACGACTCATTCTCTCCATCAAAATCATATTCTCATCAACATGAGAAGCAAAATTTGGTTGGTAATCCTTTCAAAATGTCACTTGGTTCTTTATTCATCATTTTTTATTTTCCAGATTTCGCTCAATGAGTGACCTTTGCAACGGTTTTGAACCGCAGAACTATCTAAAGGAGAGGTGTAAAAAGTGCTTTCGGCCCAAGGTAATTGATACCTTTGAGAACTCTTGAGCATCACAGATTACAGGATAAACATGCCGAGGACACCACTGTTACTCTGTCCACACTGAAAAAAGAACGGAGGAGGAGTTGGAAAACAGCTAGTAATAACTTGGATAATGGAGGTCCCGATGATGGTGAGTAGACACTTGTTGGGTTGGGTTGGAAGACAATTTGATCAAAATTTTATTGAAATACATGTGTACATGTGTTTTTTATGCATAAAAAATGGACAGGTGTAAAAGTAAAAGTGAAATTAACGTTTTCTCCCTTTCTTGTTTTCATTATCAGTTTCACTTGAACAAAATTGGATGCCAACTTCAGAATTTGCAACAACATACATTAGCTCAATTTCGCTCCTTCCCCCGAAAAAAGTTCAAAATTATTGCAAGATTTGATGTCCTGATTGGTTGTTCTTGCTTCATTTTTCCCCTTCTTCGGCTATACTTTTGAGATGTCTTTTGGACCAAAGAAAAGAGAGAAACTTTCCCAAAGAGATACATGCATATAACTCAATAACTTTGATACATATAATTGAATCGAAAGATTTCTTTGATGCTGGGTTATGAGTTTACAAGTTTACAAGTCTAGAAGAGCATGTATGGCAAACTAGTTTTTGTTATTGACAAAGAGTTGCGATTTACAAACCTTAAGTTTTCCTAATTGTTAGTTAGGTCAGTTGTCAAGATTTCCTTTTGGGTCGATAAAGTCATGCTTTCTCACACCTCTGTTTTTTGTGGGAAGTGGGAAGAAGAAGACGAATACAAGTGATATCAGCTACAAATTCTTTTTTTTGCGACGTTAACTTTATCGATATTTTCCAGTATTTCCAGTCGCACACCCTCGGCTTCTGAACCCTCCCTTGACTTTTAGTCTTCGGCACAGTGTAGGCGGAATAAAACTCCTCTGGGTATTAAAATACAAATCTACTTACCACAATTTCCTGTCCTGTGCCCACAAAACTCGTCGAGAGGCCCGGAGACTCTGCCTCACTTTTGCGTCCTTCTTTCCCCCTTTTTGCCATCTCTTTGCCCCGTTTTGCGATGTGATTTTTCCGACTTTTGCTGACACAACCCATCTCAATTTTTAAGTTGTTCGGATTATCTTTGTAACTCTAACTCGACCTTCTGGGGCATTATGGGTAATCAAATCACATGTGCGCCTCCGGAAGATAGAGACACTATCTCTATTTCCTCGTACTTTTCGGTGGCCAATGGGGATACTGGTCTAGGCACCGATAGATCCGATTGGAACGGAAATAAACATGGAAATGGAATTGGGATTAAGGCGAAAATTTGTGAGTTTTTTTTTGAGAGATATGTATATCTAGAGTAAAAATATCAGCTAGACAATGATGTCACTTTTCCCACCGTCATTTCGCAACCATTCCAGATGACACAGAAGCATTGTCAGTGTCTTCGTACCTGTCAGCCACCTCAAAAGGCATGTCGTCGACTAAATCATGTGAAAGTGTAAACGACACTAAAAGCATGGTGACAGCGTTCAGCGGTAGCATTTGCGAGGAAGAACGGGCCATTACACCGACAGAAAACGAGGTGAGAGTGGTTATATTGTTATGTACATGTACATATGCATTTATTCTCTTTCTAACTCCTTTCACCCAACTTTTCTTCATATTTATTTTTTGTGTTCTCAGACCGAGTACATTCAGACGTTGAAGGAAGAAATCACACAGTTGCGCGATATCAATCATAGTTTGAAGGTAAGAGAGTAAAGTACAGCGTCCTCTTTTTCCCCTTTCGCCCTCCCCTTTTGCCCCAAAAAAGGAGAAAAAAGAAGGATGAATCGAGTTATGACGACGACACAGCAACCCACATTTCAGGAAGAAAAGGCGCAGTGGGCACTCCGACAACGCCTTCAGAACGCTGAGCAAAGCGAGTCATCTTTGATCAACATGTTGGAGGAGAGACTCAATCAAGCCGAGAATCAGATTCAGGACTATCGAGATGAGAATACAGTTCTCAAGTGTGAACTTAGAGAGCTATCTGTGAGTTGTTGCAGTTTCAAGTTGATTCTAGTTCCATTCATTATTGTTATAGGAAACCACGTACGCCACTTCCGATGAAAAGCTACGTGAGAAAATCCGCACCACAGAAGGTCTTTGCGACGAGTTGATGGAGGAAAACGAGCAGTTGAAGGCAGAGGTCAAAGATTTGCAGCAAGAAATTGAAGAGATGCAGGTTCGGTTCTCACTTATCTCACTCCTTCAAAAACTCTTCTTTTTAGGACCAATATCGTGAAGAGGAGATTGAAGAGTTTAGAGAGCTGCAAAGAGAACTTGAGTTGAATGCCAAAAACTGCAGAGTTCTTCAGTTCAAACTTCGGAAAACTGAAAGGAATTGCGATCAAGCTCATGCGGAGAAACTGCACTCTGAGAAGAAGTTGGAAGAGTATATGAACAGTTGCCCAGAAGCTGTTGCTGCATCTATCAAATCGGATAGTGCAAAAGTCAAGGAGTTAGAATATGAGATCCGGGTGGCAAAGGAGGTCTCAGTTCGACTCCACAATGAGCTGGAACAGACTGAAGAGAAACGGTGCAAACTGGAAGATGAAGTGTTCTACTTGAAAGAGAAGGTTCGAGAGATCCAGACTCAGAATAAGTGGAGAGAAGCCAGAAATAAAACGGACATTGCGGTGAAGCGATTGTCTGCTGAAATTGCTGCCAGTGTTCCCAATATTCCGGAAAATGAAATGTCCAAGGAACTCAGAGATGCCCTGGAAAGAGAGATTGATCTAAGGGAGCAGTTGAGGTTCTCCGAGGAGGATTTGAAACGGACACAAATCAGATTACAAGTAAGTTAACAACAAATAAAGTTGCCCATGTATTGTCAAACTAAAAATTGTAGGACATTGAGAATGAAAACGAAGAGTTGCTGAAGAAGCTGTCCAAAGCCAACAAATTGCGTCCACCGATGATCAGATCGGCTAGGTTGGTCACTTCGTGTACTTGTCAAGTGCGTAGTCTTTGTCTCAATTGTCCGTCATCCGTTCTAGTCAAGTCGAATTGACAAAAACTAACAACGCACATAGCTATGTAGTAGACATTTAGTAAATTTATTAAAAATCAATGTCGTCCATAATAACACTTTTCAGGAGGTTAGTGATTTTTCCTTAAAACATTGGTTGGTTTGTTTGTGCGAGTATTTTTTACCGGAAACTGGTTTTTATTATGGGTTTTTCTGCTTCTGTGTGTGCTTTTCAAACTATGTACATATATCCATTCTATGTTGATTATTTGGGAACTTTTGTCTGACATTTTCATCTTGATTTTCCAACTTTTTAAGTTCAGATTTCTTGTTATCCATATTTATGTTTGTGTGCGGAATGAGCATCAATAACTAATGCTAATTTGATATGTATTTCAGCGACGGAAATGCTCACCTTCAGCTGGAACTAGCCGAGAGTCAAGTGCAACATCTGAGTACCAAGGTAGAAAGACTCGAAAAGACCAACGATCATCTGAACAAGAAGTATAGCTCAATCTCATTGACTTTTTAACAAATTAAGTCAAAATTTTTAGAATCGTCGAATTGGAGACCGATTGCAAGCGTGGGGGCGTGACATTAGCCCATTCCAAGGCTGGCGAATTCAAATTAACACCCGAAATGGAAAAGGACATGTCAAAGATGATCGCCACCATCAGCGAGCTAGAGCGCAAAAACCTTGAGCTCACAACTCAGGTCAAACAACTAGAAACCAAAACTCTCAAGCCAAACTTTGTTGGTGAGTACGAGAACTATCATAAAATGAAAAAGTTTCCACACAAAAAGTTAATAAATTTCAGTGCCATCCGGAACAACGACGACCGAGTTGCGTAAAGAGCAAGAGAAACGAAAAGCGCTGGAGGCTCAAGTCAATGAACTCAAAACGACAGTATTCAAGTCTGATAATCAAAAAGTTATCTCACTTGCCACCAAAGTAATTGAATTAAAAAATTAATTACCTATAACGAAGTGCAATTTTCAGATCGAGCAGTTGAATGGCCAACTTCAGATGGTGAACGAGAGATGTAACACACTTCACAAAAAACAAGTCAAAGACGGGGAAATGGTGTATTCGGATGATCTTAAGCGAAGAATTGAAGAGTTGGAGAAGCAACTTAGTGAGAGACAAGCTCAGGATGCTGTGAATGAATTCCAAGGAAAAGTTCCGACGATTGACGAGATTGAGCAATGTTGTGAAGTCCTGGCAGCCGTGGAAAACCAAACTGGACGGTTGTGCAAGCAATTCGAGAAAATCGATCATGCACAGAAGGATGAAAGACGCCGTTCGCTTTCCAAAGACAGTGGTGCAGCAATCATCGCTGAACTGGCAAATGTTATGCAGGAAATGAAGAATGTGCATCAAAAACTTGACAACATCAAGAGTGTAACTCCTGGATCTGCCATCAAGAAAGTTCCTAGCAAGGAGAATGTACTTGACGTCAAATGTTCGAAATGTGACCAGTTGAATCAGAACATTGAGGAGCAAACCAATGAGATTATTTTCTATAAGAAGAAGAATAAGGATTTGACAAATCAAGTGCTTCAAACAGAAGACCGTTGGACGATTGAGATTGAGAAGCAACGGCAAACATTTGAGAAGGAGATCAAGACATTGGGAATTCGAATTGCGGATGCTAAACGGCAGAATGATGAGCTATCAGAACTGCTGGAATCGAAGTCAACTACTCTCATTGAAAAAACCAGAGCATTGGAGGAACAAGAGGAGAGGAATAAGAAGTTCAAGTCAGAAGTGGAGCTGTTGAAGAAAGATCTGCAGGATATGGAGACTGATAAGAAGACTGTCAAGGAATTCGAAATCAAGTATAACAAACTAGAGAGTATTTTTGAAACTGAACGCGAGAAGATGAATGGGGAGAGGAATCGGTCTAAGAATGAATTGGCTGCTATGAAAAAGATGAAAGATGATGCGGAGGAGCATTTGAGTGAGTTTCAGGTGTTTTCATCAGTGATAAAGTTTGATTTTTTAGAAAAGCTAACTGAAGACCAGAAGAAGAGTGAAAACGCTTGGAAAACTGATAAGTTGAAATTAGAAAAAGAGATTGCGGCGTTGAAGAAGCAGCTACCGGATGAACATGAACTTAAGAATTGTGAGTTTATAAACAGAACTTGCACATCGTATTGTTTCATTCAATTTTCAGCAACTCCCCTGACCTCAATTTCCGGTGAGCCATCACCACTACGCCGTCAGGATAGTGAGAAGATGTTGGTTTTGGAACTCAAAAAGCAGATATCAATCCTTGAAAAGAGAATCGCCGACGCTAACAGTTCGCTGGAAGAATGCCGAATCCAAAATGCAGAACTTAAGGATCAACTGACCAAGGCGAATGCAAACTGGGATAAGGATAAGGAGGCGTTCCAGCACAAGACAAGAAAGAGTGAAAAGTTGCGGACAGTTGAGATAGACGCCATGCAGCAGAAGTTTAGCAGCAGAATGAGAATTATGGAGGACACAAACAAAGCCCTTCATTCACAGGTTTTGTTGAAATGGGGAACTCGGATTATTAATGTTTTTAGCTTGTTTTGGCAAGAAGAGAACGTGACGCTAACAAAGATGCTCTGGTGAACTTTGAAAAGCAGGTTGCGGAGGAGAGAAATAGTTTGAGAGCTAAAGAGAAAACTGCTAGCGAGTCAACTGAGAAGGTCAAGGAATTGGTAAGTTATCCCTTGTTATTCAAAAAAATGTATTAGTTAACTACATATAACCGGATTTGTTTTAACAGAAGACTCACATTTACCACGTCTAACATGTTTGCTTGCAATTTTTACGACCATTTCACCATATTCACCTTCCCAATTTATTCTCACTACGGGTCTCTTACCATTTGATTAATAGTTGACCTTCACCTATTACTAACAATGTTTACGTAGTATTAAGGTAATTTTATTTTGCATGACTTCTCAGTTCTTAGACTACGTATTTTCCTTTCAGCAAAGTCGGCTAACAACAAAAGAAGAAGAACTAGAGCGGTTAAACACTGACTTACGGTTAACAAAAGAGGCTCGCAAAGCCGATCAGATACTGTGGAATATTGATAGAGCCAGAAATCGGAATGAGAAAATTGACAATACTGACTCGGTGGAAAAGATTCGGAAACAGTACCGAGACTGTGAGACGTTCTACTCGAAGGAGATGGATCGGCTGAACGACAAGATTACGGAGATTACTGCAGAAAAGAATCGGCAGAAAAATGAAGCAGCAAAGACGATTAGAGTACTTGGAGAGCAGATAAGAGTGCTGGAGATTGAACAGAAGAACTTGTCGCAGAATAAGGATAGCCAGCAAGTTGTGAAGGTGAGTAAGGGCAAAAGTATTGTGATAAAATGAAAAAACGCAAAAGTTTCATGCCCCCACGCAGGATCGAACTACGGACCTTTGGTTTACAAGACCAACGCTCTACCACTGAGCTATAAGGGCGGTGAGAGGGTCCATGTGCTAGTGTGGTGAAAACGCGCAGCCAAAGTCACTCTCGCTTCTTTTCCTTTGCGTGGTCTCGTTTGCCCAAATATGCATATGCCTCTCACACGCTCACGCACGCACATATTTTCAGGAAATGATAGAATCTGAGCGCGAGCGCCTTCAACAAATTGTGCACTTGAATGAGCTCCAAAAGCTGACTCGAAAGTACCGACTGAGCAGCATAATCGACCAACTTGCCTATGTCAGTGAAGCCACTCGCAAGACGTCGCGGGAAAACGAACCGGATGGCATTCGGTACATCATCAATCAGCTAACCGTTTTGAGAGACGACGAAGCTGCCAACAATTTGAATCCGTAAACAAAGCAACTTGGCGGTAGTGTGAAAACGGTAATTTCAGAGATGAGAGAGCAGGTTCCGTGCTCGGTGAAAAGGTTTCAAATGGGTACGCCCCGTCGATCTCAGAATGTGGTGAGGGCACTTATGACAACATCAGCCAGTCATCTTTCTCCATTCGATCAGTGACCAGTGCACCACTCCGTCATGCTTACAGGTAAGATTCAGGATTAGATTTAGTCACTGAAACACTGAAAGAAACCCAACGACCCACACAAAATCTGAACCACTTCACTTATCACTTCTTTTTTTGTGACTTTCAACTTTCAACTTTTACTTTCAATTTTTATTCAAGCTTTCCACCTGTCTTTGATTTCCTGAGTTCCTCTACTTCTAGTTATAGTCATAGTTCCAACCAACCAACACCAACCCCTTCTCAACTTCTCTTTGCATGTCTTCTCTTTTTCTTTTCACTATCATTTCCAGAAATGCTAACCTTCCCATTCCAACTACCACCACCGCTTCTGTTTCCACTACAATCAGCGAGACTGAGCCGTATTATAGTAAACCGGAGAAGTTGAACATGATCAACAGCTACACAACAAAGCGGTCATTCAGGTAACTTTTTATCGGGTGCTTTTGATGTTGTTTTCGTGAGCTTTTTGGTATTTTTTGTACCTTTCATTCTATTCAGTTTCTCTAACTTTCTTGGGTAAGAAGGGAAGGAATAGGGAGAGAAAATCAAATTTCATTCAGGTTTTTTCATAGATTTCCAAAAAAAACCCAAAAACAATAAAAATTTTAGCACTGAAAGCTCAAGTGGGTTTGATAGGTACGGACGCCCAACAAGACGAGGTCTTTATTATGAACCATCTTCCAGTAATAATCTTAGTAAGACACACTTTCCTTAAAACTTGTAACTCATTGGATTCAGGTGTGCCGGGTAGAAAAACGTCCAACGAAGAATACTCAATGAGTCGTGCCGCATCATTCGACAACCGCAGTCAATTCAGTGAGGATGATGTCACTGAGGATGGTAGCCGTTCTCGTCCGAGCAGCACTGGAGCCAATATACTGTACAAAGTACGGAGAGAAGAATTGGCTCGTGGAGGACAACCATCTGTGAAGCTTATGGCAAAGGCGTTTGAAGCAATTGATGAGCCACGGACTGATAAAAGAGGCTTCTTTGGAATTAGAAAGTCGAGATCGGTGGAGACGACGCAGAATGGAAAACAAAAGAAATTTGTAAGAAAGTGATATAAAAAAGTTATGAACACCTACGCATTTCAGGAAGATGCGGCCAATTCGGCTCTTCTTCACAGTCTTGGACAAGTCGATGAAGGTGTCAGCAGCAATTATGCCACGTTGCCGAGAGGTGGCCGAAACCCATTCAAAAACATGGGATCTCGACTGGTGGAGCGTGTGAGAAGAAGCTTGTCTCGTTCTAGTCGCCAATCTCGCGATTCCGATAGGGAGGATGAGATTGAAGTGCAAGTTTATAAAAAGGTAGGCAGCATTTGTTTTGAGAATCGTATACGAGTTGTTTTGTATTTTCAGCCCGAAAAACCAGTTTCGTCGCCAAAGAAAACCAAGAAGAAGTCTGCAGAATCAAAGGCTAGAAAGAACTCTTCCAATATACTCCCTTAATATTCTCCCTTATGTTGCCATTGCCGTTAACTATTTTTCAAAACCATACAAATTGCGAAATGCTAGTTCTCCAACAACAAAAAACTCAAAAAGCTCTCTCCAAATGCTAGAACTTCAACGACTCGTGTTGTCCATTATGTTGCCAATCTGATTTCGTGTGCGTTTATTTGTTCATTTCTGTCAGATTAATAAAGTATTACGTATGAAAGTGCTGTAGAATTATGGAGTGAAACATCATGAAAAATCGAAGAAAAAAAATGACAAAAAATGACAAAAAATTGTTTACAGCTTTAAAAAACCGCAGTCTTGAAATACGGCGCCGCGAGAATATTAAAAATGTTTAAAAAATAAGGATGCAAATTGATAGGTCGCCGCGGGGACAGTAAATGAAGAAGTGGTCCGACACGGAGTGTTTGTAAACGTGTTCACGAAAAGGGAGTGAGAGACGCAGAGACAAAAGACAAAACAAAACGACCCGTCAAGATTTCAGACAAACGGACAGTTTTCAGCAGAGGATTCAGGAGCGAATGAGTTGCAAATTGTTAGAAAAACGAGAACGTGGAACAACTTGGAACACCGTCTAAGATAGGGAAATATGGCGCAAGACAGACAGTTGAAACTTATCAAATCGCCGTACAACGCGAGAAACTCAGACACTACAGAAAGAGTAAGAGACGCAGAGGCAGATGAGTGTTTTTTTGGTGTGCCTGTGCCCAATGGTAAGAGTCATAACACCGAGGTCCACTCTGGCAAAAGACAGAAGAAAATAAATCGATTGAGTAATCAAGCAATCTGTATATGTATTTAAAAAAAGGAAATAATTTAAATATTTCTTGAGATCAAGGCAATAATTTCAAACTCTGGCAGAACTATAAAATTATTAAATTATTAAAAAGTTTCGTCATCGTCATTGCTGACATTGAGATCCCCGTCATCATCCTTGTCCAAATCGCTGTTATCATCGGCATCATACACATTTCCTTCTTCTTCTTCATCTTCTTGCTCTTTCTGCAAAAAAATTTCGATTTTCCACCTTTTCTTCGACAAAGTCAACTCACAGTTCCATCGTCTTCAACTATTTCCCAGCGAACTGATTGAGCCTCCAAGTCACTGCGTAGTAGTCTTCTCAGTTCTTTTTCAATCTAAAGTTTACCCATTTTTGAAATGACATTAAGTATGTATGTATCAAGTGATGAATCTACCTCTTCAACTGCCATAGTCTTCTTCTCCTTCTTCTTGCGGAATCTTCTCTTTTTGACGTTCTTCATTGGCGGAGTAATTCCATGTGGGAAATGGAGTTTTTTCACACGCTGAAAACAACATTTGGTGAATTTTGTGAAAAAACACTAAAACTAACCTCCCTAGCAATTTGTCGCGCTGTTTTCTGCCTTTCTGTCGATGTTCCAGTTCCAAATTCACTTTCCTCTGGCTTCACATTCTCCACCCCTTCGGCTTCCAACTTTTTGCGGTCTTTTTTGAAAGTTGGAATTTCTCCGTCGCAAATGATGATTTGGGAAACGTCGGTTACTTTGTAAATGGTTTTGTTGTCAAACGTTTTGTGAACCTGAAAATCAGAAAACGTTATGATCAAGGAATGGTGTTTTGTTCATTTGTTTCAAAACTTACTTCACTGATAGTTGGAAGATCCATAAGTTTCGCCGGCAATATCTGATTTCCGATACGGATTTGAACATTTCGACTATCTTCATTGATGTGGATTCCCAATTCTTCAGCATCCGGCGCATTGTAAACTGCTTTTTCCATTCGGTTTGCTACTTCTGGCGGAACACGAAGAATGATGTGATCTTCCCAATTTTCAGATTCTTCATGATGCTAAAACAGATGTTTGAGAAGGAAAATGACGTAGTGAATGGAATAAAGCAAACTCACCTTTGAGATCTTAACATTCACCGAAATTGATGAATCCATTATGGTTTCAATATGTATCTGAATAGATAGGAAATTAGAAAATACGTATGTGGGTAAGGCGAAGAGAAAGAGAAGGGGAGAGATGAATAAGCAGGTGTTCACCAGGGCATTGGAGATGGCAAAGGGAAAGAAAATTACCAGATAAAAAATCGTTAATTTTAAAATCAGTGCTTCAATAAGGTGGGAAAATGTTCAAGAAATTCATACAAAAACACTTTACTCAAAGGAAAAAAAGTGTATTTCTGTGCAATGGAAACTGAAAAGTGGGAAGCGAAAAGAAGGAAGCCCATGAAAAGAAACAAAGAGAAGGAAACATATGGTACTAGCAATTCTGCATTCTGTTTTTCGGCATCGCATTCGATATCCTTCTTTGTTTCTATCCCTTTCTTCCTTTTCACCACAAAATGGATTTGGTGAGATTTGTACAATGCTCGGAATGTGTGTGCAAGCAAACAAATTTGGAAAAAAACACAGAGGTTTATGGTCAATTTGTGAAAACTTATTGAACATTATATAATTCGAAATAATTCAAAATCCACTGTGCATAGAATCATTGAAAAAAGAAAAAGAAAATTGAAATTGGAAATAGAAAATGAATGGTTGGGAATGCAAATACGCAGCCATATGGAGAAAAGGGAACAACTGGTGGCCGTATTGACGTATTGGCGAGCAGAAGGCGTTCTCGTTCTTGCCATAAGAAAGTGTGAGGGAAACGCGGAAACGACGCATTCGTTCTTTCTATCTCTAATCCTCTACGGACCAACCTCTGGGGACCCTTACCCAAACTCACGTTTTCTGTTTTTTTCAGAAGTTGGAAAAAAGTTATGGAAAAACTTGAAAAAATCAACTGAAAAATGGGAAAGAAAGTAAAGGAAAAAATATCAGAAAGTGGAAAAAACAACTAAAAGTTCTGAATTAAAAAAAAAAAACAAATTTGAACAAGAATTTACAGACACATTTTTTGATTTTTTTCCAAAACTCATTCAACAAAAAAAGGAAAAAAAACGAAACAATTTGTCTCAAGTGCAAAAAGCGGAAAGTGAGGGTATAATTCATCCTGACAACATGCTCATTGTCTATCTGTCAGTCTGGGATGCTCCAGACAACGTCGTTCACTTGGTCAACTGGATTTCACGAAAATTTCGTTCACAAATTCTGAATAATCTTTGTAAAATAAAAATTGGTACAATTGTTGCAAAAATGTAAGAAAATATGATTGCCCTAATTGAGTTTTCTTTTGGGACAAATGGATTGAAAATGGAGTATGATGTTTTAGAATCGGAATGGAATGCAATTTGCTTGTGCAACATTCTCAGTTTTTGGTTTTTTTCCAAAAAAAAAAAAAACAAAGTCCAATCTATTTTCTGTTCCTTCCTCACTCCTCACTTCCCTTTAATTGTCAGCTTCTGTTTCTTACTCATTCGTCACTGAGCCCCCCCATACCATTTCCCTATTCATTCACAAATCTTGCATCTCATTGGGAGATGGATCACAAAAAATGCCGAGCGTCGGCGTCGGCTCAGCCGAAGGCCGTTAACAATAAGAAGATGGAGTGAAATGGGTAGAGAGAAGGGAAGAAAAAATGTGAAGAGGGGGGAGGAGGAAAGCTGACCAATTTGGAATTGAAAGCTTGAAAGCCAGATGCACCTGCTCTGTTCCTTCTCTTTTCCGTTTTCTTGATCGCTGGGTAAGCAAAGTGAAAACATGACATTTTGCTTTGTGTTCCATTTATTTAGATCCAAATTGTTGTTCTCATTTCGTTTACTGGACTTTAAGAAAATTCAGGTCTAATACAACTAGTTATCAGTTTATATTGTTGCGGATAACTATCTAATTATTCTTTTCTTCCCGGTTCCTGCCATCTTTTCTCTTGCGTTCCTTGCGCTCCACCCCGTATTTTGCACTCTCCCCCCGCCTACACCAATCTTTTCGCCACCGCATGCCATCCATGTTCGAATGATGAAATTGCCCTGTTCCTTGGTTTGCTTAATTGGTCCTCTGAATCTGATCAGTCTACATCTGAGCACAACAATAGAATTTGTTGTTATCTTTGAGTTTAAATCAGATGTTTGCAAATTTTGGACTTTTCCATTAGAAAGTGTTTAATTATCGGAACAAATCTGTTGTTCTTCTTTGTGAATGACTTTGAGGAGACATGCATACGAAAAACAAAAATGTATGTGTGCTATTTTGTAAATTTCTTACAAAATGGTATTCTAAATACGAAGTGAAGTGCCTTGACAAAAAACACATGATAACTTGAATTGTTCGCAGTACAATGTGACATATTCATTCCTATTGCTTGTCACTGTTCACATCTGTTCAATTTCTTATTCCGCTTCTTCCCAACTGTCATTTCTCAATTGAGAAATCTTAAGTTGGCAGGTAACAAGTCAGCTGCAGTTTTTGGCATGATGCCAAGAGAATGCAAAAAATTTAACCACAGAACTTATGTATTTGTGCAGTTCAGCTTAACGACTCAACTTTTCAAATTTTCATGACCTTGTTCAAAGTACCTCTTTTTGATATTTTGGATAAGCCCTGCACATAAACACTGGGTTTGGCAAAAGGTCTTGACATTTTTTATTTTGATTGTTTCTATTTCATGTATTGCAATTTTGAGTCAACTGGAAGGATATTGAAAAGATATTGAAAAAGGACACGTTTTGTATCTAGAAAAATAATAGCCTCTTGCCATATCTACGTGTTACATGCGTCATCATAACTTGAGTCCCACATTTTTCTGTTCACACTTATTTTTAAAAATATATTTTACTTCACTGGCAGAAAACCATAAATTTCCAAATATTATAGATACACAAACTCATATACTTTCCCTGCTTTTGATCCCCAAGTTCCTTAGAATCTGAGTTGCCCCGCCCCGGTCACAAGGGCAGATATAGAAATAAATCATTGTTTTTAACCAAAAGTCTATACGCTCCTCTTATTAGTTTCAACCTCGTGCACCTTTCTGTTCCCAATTTTTGCCACGCCCATATTAGCTGTCTCTTTCCAATTAATCCCACCCACTCCCTACCTGCTCCCTTATAATCTCATGATTATATCCTTTCCGCATTCTCTCATTTGCTCTTTCTTTCTTCTCCATATTTTAACTCCTATGTTTCATTTTACTTTATTTCCTTCTTTTCCATCAGATATCAGCTCTGAATCCTTTCTCCGTTCCAGATGCATTTCCATCTTCTACTTTTCCTCCTAAAAACCGGACTCCTGTTCCATCGAGCTGATACTCTCGACAAATACGAGGTCATGATTGTTCCGTTCAAGATCGAAAACGGAACTCAGACCATCGAGCAGGTCTTCCTGGAGTATCAAACTCACAGCGGTAAGCTTAACTCAGTTGATACCATACACCTCCCGACCCCCTCCTTCTCTTCCAGCCCTCTATGACGAAGACGTTGCCGTCAACGTGACGATCATCGCCTCTAATTACCTCTCCTTCGCTGCTGACCAATGTGGTCACCGTCTCTTTGAAACCACCGCCGACATCAAGAACGCCACGTACATCTGGACTAGAGATCACTTCAACGTCTTCCAACTCGGAATCCGTAAAACGTGCACTCTCATCAACCAGTATGCAATGGACTTCATCATTGACTGCCAGGGACCATGCAGTGGAAAGATACTGTTCACCATCTTCCCCTACGAGACACCATCTCTCCACGGAAGCACCAACCCGAGAGATGGTCGCCTCGATTTCGTGACTGTTGGAAGAAATGAAGCACATGTGGTCAACATTGATACTGCAATTCTAATTGAGTCAGGTATGATGAATCAAATCAAATTATCTACAAAATTTTGTGTTGAATTGTTAATTTTTCAGTGTTTCTCAATTCCCGCTTCCGCCTGGAGTTTACCATTGAGTACTCGACCAGCTTCACTTTGGCAATTGGAAAGTGCGGAATGAAATACCTCCAGATGACAGGCAACGGAACGAAGACACTTCATGTGCTCAGTTGGAAGGAAACCAGAGCGATCCGCATGGCAAGTACTCTGAGATGCCCCGAGAATATGGATCTGAGGTGAAAATTCCAGAGTTTTCTAGAAAACGCTTTGAACATTCCAGTGTCGACTTGATGATGTCATCGGAAGAGGCCGGCAATGGAAACGTCTGGTTCTACATGGCATTCAGAAGAATCGACTTGGAACACCACCCGCTCGTCAACGGAACTGATCTCGAATTGGCTCGTGGAATCCCGAAGCACAAGCCGCCGGTCCCAATCACCGCTGCCACGTACTCAATGGCGATCAGAATCGCTATTGCAACGTGCATCGCTCTTCTGCTCCTCGGACAATTGTAAATGCCCAATTTGTCTCGAATTCCCTAATAATCCCAAGCCTCCTGTTGTCATTTTTATCAATAACGCTGTTTTAGGAGCAAAAGTTATCACCCAGTTATCACCCGTTTGAATAAACCAACCGCATCTCAAAATAGCACTCAGTCATCTGATCGGGCTCCCGAGGGAGCTTCAGTTGAACCACAATACTGACAAAACCACGCGGGGCTGTAGCTGATTAAAATAGAAAAGGTAGACCTTATGACTCTGATTATCACTATCTGGAGAGCCTCGAATGCGTGATTTGTGAGATAAGAATTACGAAATGTTTTCCTTCCGCTTTCATTCTTTGGTTTCTTTGAAAACAGTTAGGGGTCCAACATATGCCCAGCATCGCTAGCTGCGTGTGAATCAAAACATTGAAGAAGGGAAGAAACAGAAAGAAGAATCTGAGATGATTCACCAGGTAAAATCGAGAAGACAACAATATGTATTCCACAGTATTCCATAGTTGACATCAATATAAAACAAGATGTCGAGTCGAACACCATCATGTTCCAGTCATCATTATGATTCTGAAATTTGCATCCCTATTCTTATTCTGCATCCTCAATTTCTCTTCGGCAGCCCAAATTGCTGTCAGAAACTCTGGAATTCCATACTATCTTGCTATAAATGTCGATGAAGTGCCACCGCAGCCGAGTATGGTTCAAATTCCGGACGATGAAGTAAAGGCAATCAACATTGGAATTCAATTCCAAGGTGCACCTGGTGGAACAGTTTTCTATTCATTCATCAAGTGTGGAGTAGTGATTTTCAATTCGACTACATCAATTCCGGCGAATTTCAATTTGAATTTCGATAACGAATGGATCAATTTATTCTTGAACGGAACAACAAATGAATGTGTGGAAAAACATACAAATAGAGAGTAAGGGACACGGATTCTGGATTTTTTTTTTGAATCGAAATGCGATCTTTTAGGCTTATTGTTCTTTTGACATCTACCGGACAATTTGATGGATCACTGACATTTGAAAAATCAATACTGGAAAGAAATTCTCAGCGATTTGGATACCCCACAGTTGTCAATATAAATTTTGACGGAACGAGAAAAAGAATGGCACCGTTGGAAGGAATTTTGAGAATTCAGGGTGAAAAATGATGAAATTCATATATTTTTTTTTTAGTTTTTATTTTTTCGTTTTTCAGACGACCATAGTCAATACTTTCCAATTAGCATAATGTCGGATAGTGAGCAGTCATTAGAAATTGGTGTCTGCAACAGCACATTTCTCCGAATCGAAGAAGCACAACCGTTCCACCGACAGTTCACCGAAAGAGAATTACGAATTTTGTCACTTATGAAACATGTAACTTGCGAAAGTTGGAGGAATGATTTGTAAGTCCAAAAGTTACCCCTTTTTGAAAAAAATTGAGAGTTCTACAGACACCACAGTAATTTCTTCATCAAAAGCTTAACTGGTACAGGGAATCTGAGAATTGAAGCGAATTTGAAAGGCACTACTAATTTGCTGGATGATGTGGAGGGTATTGCTAAGACAATTAATATTTAAAGAAAAGGAACAAATGATATCTAAACCTCCAATATTTTTCTGTTTGAATGAATGTCATGATGAAAAGAAAAAAGAAGAGACACTTATCACATAGAAATCCGATATGACAGACCGTTTTGAGCCGGGGTGTAGTAACTGGTGGTATGGTAGTTGTGAACATTGGAAGTTGGCATTTGACCGTTGATAACTTGAGTGGCACTGAAACAAGAGAGAAGAAAAGTTGCGAAATAGTAATTCTGATTTGTCTTGCCATCGGTTTTCACCTGGCAACTCACCGATTCTCGGTCGCTGCATTGTCTTGACGACTTTTTTTCCTCGTAGTCTCACTGTTTCGCCGACTTCTTTTATGTTTCTGTAATTGAAATTATTTCAATTATTGTGATTACTCTGTAGAAAACCAGGGAACGTCGAAGGGCAGTGTGTTACGCTCATTTTCCAAAAATTTCCGCATATGGAAATTTGTGACGTTAGAATTGCGAAAGTGGAGATATTTGTTTTTACTAAGTTTTTCCGTTGCAAACCGTTTCAGTGGAAAAAACAACAACCTAGATCACAATACCAAATATCCGAAACCAGCAACTTGATAAAAACGTTTTGAAAATTGGGAAACGTCGTATCACCAAAAATCTAAACTCACATTCTCCTTCGATTCCATGCTGATGCTTTCTGCTCTGAAAGGATGCATTCTGAACGGCGGCGGCGTGGAAATCCTCAGCGACATGAGTGGTACTGGGGGTGACTTTGGGAGGTTTGGATTGAGAAGTGGGGTTGGGAAGCCAAAAGGGAACATTTGATCGAAAGGAAGGGAGAATGGTGCAAGTTGGGTGTTCATTGCAATGAGGTCGAGCATTGAATTGGAAAATGTCATTGGATTCAGGGGTGGTGGGAATGGGAGAAGTGCAGGGTTAAGCAACTGATCCCATGGGTTGCTGGAAGCCAATGGAAGGCAGTTTTGAAGCTGAAGAGGGACTGGCGTGGGGAATGGTAGAGGTTGAACGGGTGGCAATGGGTTGGGGAGCAGGTAGAGTGGTTTCCCGAGAAGTTTGTGTTTTAGATCAGACATTCTGGAAGAAAATTGGAGTTAAACAAAGGTCGAGAGGCTAAGGAAGTATAGAAGAAGTGTCTAACTGAATTGCAAGTAAAGCAGTGAAGGAAGTCAATAAAGCAGCTGAACGATTGCATGTTCTAATGCTACACGGAAGAGGTAACGGGGAATTGAGAATTGACTTGGTATAGGTAACTTAGTGGCAGCAAAGTTGTGGCGTCGGGTGTCAATTTGTATAAACTAAACTTTTCAAGGACGAAGGTCGATTGGGGCAGGCAGGTGTGAAGCGAAATTGATATGGGACTATGGCACAGGTGGTCTGTCCTTTGTTGAATTATGTTTTGAATTTGAGCGAGGACCTATGAGTACTAGAAGCATTTTGCATAGTAACAAAATAACAAAGTTAACAATACAAAAATAGGGGCAGACGAGTGTTTAGGTTTCTTAGAGAAATTCCATTCCATTTCAATTTTTTCAGATAAAAATCTTCTTTGACATTTACAGGAAGATTTAGTAAACATTTCTGCCTGCTTTCTGTATCTAAAAATTTGAATTCAAATTGACGGACGGAAAATGATTTGACAATGTGAGTAGGCGGAAATCAAGCGATTCAAAGAGAGAACAAGATGAAAAGAAGAAGAAAGTTGAGAAAGAGAACAGATACTGTTTGCTTGTACCTTCACACCTTTTCTTTTTCTGTCCGGTGGCGTTTGAATGTGTATGCTTTCGCATCGCCCAACTCAAAATGTTTATGGTTTCGGTTTGGGCGGAAGGAAGAAAAAAGGAAGAACAAAAAAGTACATTCGACATTTCAAAACCAAGTGCACTATGCTAGATCCAATGACAATTGAACAGGACAGGACACCCATTCTAATCAAACTAAGTGGAGGAAGAGAGAGAGAGAAAGATAGATAGACAACGGAGCAGGAAATTGGAAAGGAAAGGAGCCGGAGCCGGCCACCTAGATATATATATCCAAAATCTGAGGCCATATTTCAACAAAGCCTCAATGAGGCGTCGTTTGAGGAGACGATGCGATGCGCATCTGCCTTCCCTGCCACGCATGGTTTGCATAAATCAAATTGAAACGGATTCGGTGGACACGCAAAAAAGAGAATGATGAAGGAAGAAAAAGGACGAACGAGGCGAGAATGACGGGGGAATGGGAAGTGGGCGAAAAGAGCACTTCTATCCCATCGCCATGACGATCTTTTGACGAGTTTGACTAGTTTGGGGTGACGTTTGGATTGACTAGATCGTTTTTTCAAGTGGCTTGGATTCATGGAAACTTGACGCGTTTTTACGAGCTGAAAAAGCACACACACACACACACACAAAAAATCTAAAAACGGCTAAAAAAAATCTGAGAATTCCCAAAGGCGAAGTGAGATGAACATAGAGTTAGTTAAACAACATGGTACAGAATGGTACAGACTATACGACAGCGCATGTATTTGAATAACAATAACACCTTGGGCAGCCAACAGTGCTCGAAAAGAAGAATGAAAAATGAGGAGAAAAATAAATGGTTTTTTCTTTTTTTTTTTCTTTTTTCAGGAAATTCAATTTGGAGAATTTCTTCAATTTATTTTTTTTCGGCTTCTTTTGATTTTTGAGAGATAAATTGATTTTTCAAAACACAGAATTCCTTAGAACTTTGGTAATGTTCACGGACATTCAAAAAAATTCCAAAACAAAGATCATGAAAAAACAAAGGTGTCATTCATTAATTTATCATTCGTTCTGCTAGCCAGAAAACACACACACACGTATAGTAGGCAATTTCAGTGGATATTTTTTCTTTTTTCCCTTCACCCCCAAAAATCAGAATAGTGGTTTGACACTCAATCATTTTGACTCCTTTCTCCCCATTTTCTCGCTCCAATTTCCCGAGTCACCAACACGGAAATTGCGAAACGTTGTTCTGCGCGAGCACCTCATTTTTTATTGCTATTGCTTCTTCTTCTTCTTTTTTTCTTCTTCTTTGGTTTTTCCACCAATGGCATACCGTTCGTTTGAGAGGTACCATATGCAAACGCGCTCTAGTTATTAGTAAAAGCTATGAGGAGAAGGATTATCATATCTCTCTGCGCTTTACTACTTCAAGTGTATCTTTTATCGCGCTCGAATGTGTCGTGCGTGAAAGTGCTGAGTTTGGTCGTCTGTCTCGCTTTTAGTCGCTAGTTTAATATACACACTTTCACCTCATCTCTTGCTCTCTATTCGTATCGATCTTTCCTTTATATTATCTGGTTTCCAGGTGAAAAATGTCCGAGAAAAATGGTTCCGCGGAGAAGAAGAAATTGAAGTTGACGAAGGAAGAGAAGGAAAAGCAGACGGGCGAAGGTAAATTTAGAGAAACTTAAGAGCCGTTTGGAAAAGAAAAAAAAGGGAAAACTATTGTCGGGTTTCAGCAGCCACCCAAACACCTGTCACCTTCCCCTCCACCTTCGGACCAAATTCCGAGTTCGTTCGCCTTGTCAGCGGAGACCACCATGAGTTCATAATCCGCCGGGGACTCGTTGAGAAGTCCGCAACGATCTGCGACATGTTAAGAGCTCCGTGCGGAAACTTCGACAACACCGTGAACCTCCCTATGCTTTCTTCGCGTGGACTCGGGCAGATCTGCCAATATCTTCGATTCGCCAAACTCTACGTCGACAAGGAAGGAGCAGTGGAGCCGTTTGTTGTGGAAGAGGAATTGGGAATGGAATTGCTTTTCGCGGCGAACTTTTTAGGGATCTAATTTTGTTAAATCTCTATTATTTGTGCTTTCTAAATTATGTGTTATATATATCTCAAAGTACAGCAATAATAAAAGTTATGAAAGAAGAGAACATCTGGCAACGACGCGACGTCGACCTCTCACCCTCATCTTTGGAGTGGAAGGCGAAAAACAATAAAAACTGACATTTCGAAACCGTTTTAAAAAGTGATTTTGGTCACTATCACCTCTCTTCTTTCATTCAAGCTGCACACAATTCAGATGAAGATTTTTATCTTTATATTCCCTTCCCAGGTGCAAAATGAAAAATCACCTGGAAACTGACTTTACTGAATACCTCAAAACAATACTTGTTTTTTTTTTTAATTTTGCATTTTAACACAACGCTTTTTAAAAAAAAATGACCAAACTATGTAGTCTAGAAAATTGAGAAATAGATAGATAGTGTTCGATTAAAACGCGCTAAATAAACATTCGTCAAATTGTAAGGGGTCAGTAGAGGTTTCACTCTCATTTTCCATCAACTTCTCCAGTTCTTTTTCTACAGAGGATGATGGCTCCTACGATTCCTCTCATCGACTATTTGGATGAAAAAGTTGAGAAATGGTGGGAGAAGCCAGAAGTGGTCAACGCGTTGGTAACTGATCGAACTTACCATCTAACTCATTTGGAGATGTTCCGCACTGGAACTCTCTCGGTGACCAAGAAAACGTGAGTTAACTTGATTTTCATCGCAATTTTCTTCGTTTTAAAACTTTTTAATCTTAGTGCCAACACTGCTCTCATCGAGTACAACACCGGCCACACTGTCACTGTTTTCAACTACTTTCGCGAGAAAATGGACATTGAGCTGAAGTATCCAGAAATGCCATTGTTCACGTGTGATGATGGGGAGGCGACAATGTATCCGGCGGAAGTTATCAGTTTGGAAATTGCTCGTTCTGAGACTATCCCAACAGAAACTCAGTTTGTTGGACACAGTTGTAAATGTACGTTTTTTTGGAACATGTTAGCTCATGTAAATAAATCTCTAAATCTTTCAGGTCAGCCATTGGTAGAGTACCTTGAGAACAAGATCGGTGAAGATTGGATTCAGAAACCCGAAACCGTCGAAACCCATTTAAAAAGCATCAATTTCCATCTGGAACTCTTTGGTCCACCAGCTTTTGGAAGTTTGACTCTAAGTAAGAAGACGTAAGTTTCAATCTATACAGATCGCAATACACGAGTTCCATTTTCAGTCCAAAAAGCGCCATGGAATTCCCCATAGGAACATTTCCGTTCACCGAATGGTTCTCCAAGATGCACCACTACAACATCAAAGATATCTCAACTCCACTGGTCACTGTCAACCGAATGGACATGAAGAAGTTTCACTGGCCAGCAGAACTGATCTCTGTTGTGTTAAACTGATGTTGTGCTGTCAAATGTGTTTTGGATTGGCCAAAACAAAATGTTTCCAGGAATCCTTCGCAAAATAAGTGTGTAGTTTGAAACCTGGTTAAGTGATAATTCAATCGGTCACACTGGCTTAATGACCCTGACTTTTCACCATTTTTATTTCTGGATAAGAACTTTTTTTGTTCTTACAATCAAGCACCATTTCCTCGTATTTTTACCACTTCCTCCGAACGGAGACATAATCCGCTTCTTCCGGTCACACTTCTTCCAAATGAATCTTGATTGCAACCTTCATAATTTTCCTTGTTGGGTCGTTCGTTTTTTTTTCATTTTCTCCACTTTCCCAGAAGCTCTTTTTTTTCAAACCTACATGTTCTCTTTCCAAACGCTTCTTCAAAAAACATTGATCTCAAAATGTCTTGTTTTTTGAAAATCAAAATCTCAAAATTTTTTTGGAAAGAGCCATTTAGAACATGTGATTCCAAAACCCAACACATCATTTCTAACATCTAGCATTAGAAAAAAAAGAGGCGGAGATTGAGATTAGAAAAAGAGAATTTGTTGTTCGGTTAGAATACAAATTCCCATTTCATACAGGCGTTTTCCCTTAACACCAAGTTGGACAGACAAGATGAATTCAAGTGTAGATCTTGGCGGTTTCTATGAAGCAATATCTTCTCAAGAACCCTATTTCATATGGTTGAGGGTAAGTACAGAATAAGATCAAAAGATCAAAAGATCAAAGTCAACAAGTTTTAGAGATATATGGAGGTCACCTCTGTTCTCAACCTGGCATTTGTCATTTTTGCACTTTACCTCATTAGAAAAGAGGGGAGGACGTTGAAACCTGACTATTTACAAGTTCTTCTCACTAACCTTCTGCTCCCAGCCACGTTCAGTATCTACATGGGATTCATCTACCAACCTTATATTGTCTTCCCATATCACTTACTGCTCACAATTGGGTTTTTCCGCTTTGGACCATTTCTAACAGCTCATTTGTTTAATATCTGCTGCTCACTCGCAATATTGTGCTCCATGGGTTTTATATACTCATTTTGGTTTAATTACATCACCATTTGCTTCCGTATCTCACGACAGAACTCGAGAAAGTCCAATTTGATAGGATTGACGTTCGGGATCATATTTACTGTTGTTAACTTTGTACTAATGACAATTGGAGTTGACAGCCATCAAATCGAATATCAGGAAGTTTTATTCAAAAGTGACAAGAGGATTCAATACTTTTTCAATGAATACTCTATTGCAATTGTTAAAGTTGACGACAAATGGTCTTTGAAGGCAAGTTCATTAAAAGAGCCTATTAACAGTTTAACATTAAGGTTCTGAGCGTGGAAGCCTTCATCGGCATTGGAATAGTTGTGATTGTCATCCCAATCATTACATTCAAATCGTTCAAAACACTCAACAGAATACACAAAATGATCTCCAAACAAACACTCATCCAGTTGAAAAACGCCCTGTCGATAAGTCTCTGGTATCTTTTACAATTTGGAATTCTTGTTGGAATACCCGCAGCTACTGCAATGGCTCTACTTTTGCTGCACTATACTCCATCGCATAGGTTAGTTGTTAGCTGCACTATAAGTTAAGAGTTGAACATCAGAAATCTAAATTGTATAGTTGAGTTCTAAGGTACTCAGAGAGCCATACCACATTTGAAGTATGTATCTTGTTGTAAAAATACCTCCATGTTCTAGATTCCCCATGGCATTCATCGTCCTGGCACCCACTCAACTAACATGTCCGGTAATCTGTGCTTTGTACCTAACCGTTATCAAACCATTGCGTTATGGACTTCTCAGACTAATCGGTCTGAAGAGGTACGCGCCGAAAGCTGTTTCTCAAGTGTCCACACAGTCTCGTACGTCATTAACATTTCCTACCTCTACATAGGAGATCTGCTTTTCAAAAAAAAAAAAGTTTAGCTTTCAGAACTGTCAACCTTCACACCACACATCAGAACTATCCACCGGCTACCGTACGCGTCGATCCGCCTCTACTGAACTAAATTAACAAAGAACCCAACTTTTTGGTCGTGTGCTTGCATTTATTGGTAACTGCAGTAATGAACACTTTTGTTGTGTTAATAACACATCTATAACACTAACACAGAATCGTCATCTAATAGCAATGAACCCATGAAGGAAAGAGATACAAATAAGGGAGAATTGAAATTAACAAAGACTTATGCAGTTTTGGAGCTGTAGAATGAATTTTTCGGCTTTGCAGGCAACGGTCTTGCGAATTTGAAGGTTTTCTTTGGCTGGGAAGTATTTGAACTTGGAATCATCCTCTACAATTCAAAAAAAATAGAAAAAAAATTAAATCACGATTACCTTCTCTCTGTCCTTTTTCGCGGCCATTTCACGAAACGACATGCCATATGCTAGTAAAAAGTTTTGTGCTGGGAAATCATCCTTGCTGTGATCCTCCTCTAATATCTCATGTATGTTCTTGACAACTTTCGGTTCCAATGACTCTGGCGATCCTGACAATCTTCGTTTGATGTCAAACAGACGAATTCTCACTCCGATGTAATCATTGTCATCAATGTCTTTTAACTTGTGCAGAAGAGCAAGAGTGTCCCGTTTTGGATGACTGGGCGCGCATTTGTGAAGAGTTGTAAAGAGTTCTTCGCGTCGTGTGAAGATTTCAACTGTTTCTGAATCAAGATACAGATGTTCTAATCCTTAATCCTTAATAAATAGACTCACTTTTGAACGCTGAGCTGCAAGCTTTGACATCCTTAGGTGAGCGGAAAATCTTGTTCAATTCCAAAGTGGTATCTATCATTTCTTGAATCTCTTCTTGTAAAGATTTCCAATCTGGGTCGGGAGTTTTGGTTTCTTTTGAACTTGATTCAGCTGCTTCCAATGTCTTCTTTGATCTACGCCCAGTTCTTGCTGACATCCTGTCCTTTTCTGTAGTGATGCTCTCCACCACCATACTCATAAGGGAACGGTTAGCATTAGCGGTTCCGTAATGGAAAAGCGAATCACTTGGAAAAGAAGTTTCAGTCGTTTGAAAATTCAGAAAATTGTCCATTGTCTCTGCAAACAACCACTGCTAAAAAAAGCTAATCTAGAAACTCAAGAAGGAAAACAAGAAAACAGATGTCACTGATGACCTCACACTCGAATCAGAGACTAAGACTAAGGAAGATGTCACAAAAACTGGGAGAAATATGCATGCTTCTTTCAGCTTTATACGAGCTTTGTTATTATCAACACGGGTGTCTTGCGAGTGATAATTGGATAAACTGGTCAAACGAGGAGGAAATTGATGGGAATGAGGAGGAAGTGTGTAGTGACGATTTTGTTAGTGATGTTTTGAGAGATTTCTAAGGAACTCTTCAATGCATGCCGTGTCGGAAGAATTAGAAGAGCACCTATTTGGCAAATCGATTAGCTGATCTATTGAATCAAAAAGACGTGTTCGTCAAATATCAATATAATTGATATTCAATGAGGCGAAACAAATGTGGAACAGACCAACCATCCCATCCCGCTCTGCCAACTGTTCCTTTCCGTCCAAACTTCTGTTTCCATTTCCATTTCATCAGCTCTCACACCTGTTTTTCGCTTTATTGAACACGCAACACAAGACGTTTTTTTCTAGTTTTCTTGAAAAAATGTGGAGGAGATGGAGAAGATTTCAACCAACCCTCGCACTACTGGCTGCACTGATGACTAATTTTTTGGATTTTTTGGAAGTGAAAGGAAGGACACGGAAGTCAGAAGAGCTCAAAAGTTGAGCAGAGAACAACTGGTTATCTGAGTGTGCTTGTGATTCTGGAAAAGAGAGAAACATTAGTTTATAAATAGAAATTCTCCGAAAAAAGTACGAAAAACATTAGTTGAAAACAACCAAGAAATTTTAGTTGATAGAAGTAAGTCCAGAAGCGACAGTTCCTCTGAAGCATCCAACACGGCGGAATCGTTGTCTGTCGTTCTTGAAGAAGTCGCGCCCCTCCCATCTTCCATGGTGTGCGAGTTTGGCGATGTATTCAACATTGACTCCTCCGGCGAGAGCAACGGTTCCAGAGACTCCGAAAGATGGGATTGTTTGACGAGAATCAGCCAAGATCCAGGTGTATGTCGAGGTGTTGGAACTTTGTGGGCAAGTGATGGACACGTAGTCATCTCCTCTGCGCTTGAAGTATCTGGAAATGAAAGTTTCAAATAGTGCACTTGGTCATGGTAATGCCTCTCTGCTCACAACACTCACCTCTTTCTAGCATCCGTAACTCCTTGAATTCTGAGGTTCTTCAGCTTGCGGAACTCGTTCTTGTCATTGTCATACTCTCCGGGGTATGGACCCTCTGGATATCCTCCTGGATATGGTTTTGGGTATGGTTGAGGGGCTGGATAAGATGGAGCATCTGGTGGGTATGTGTCTTGAGCTGGTGGGGCTGGGGCCTGAAAATGAGTTAATCAAGTGAAAATTGGCAATGGGAGAGTACCTCATACTGGGCGGCAGCAACTGCGATGCAGAGCGCAGAAAAGGCAAGAAACTTCATGATATTTTTTCCCGAGAAGGATGGATGATGTTTCCTTTGCTCTTGGCAAGCCTTTTATTTGATTCGCAACCCAATTGTGAATCCATTTGTCTCAAAACATCCGAACATGAGATTTGGCCGGAAAACCATGTCATAAAAGCATACGACGTCACTTGCGGACGATGACTCACCTTTTCTATGCTGCTCGTCTACGAGAACTTGCCAACCATAACATAGCCAAGTATAAATATACCAGGAAATCCGCATGAAAATCGTATTCAATCCTCTATCAAAATGTCTAAATACACCGCTGTGGCTGCTTTTGTCTGCTTGGCCCAGGTTAGTAAATTACGATTTAGCTAGTTTCAATTAGGAGTATTCAGATTGCCCTCGCTTCCTCTGACTACGGCGTGAACAACAATGCCGATTACTCCCCACCAAACACATATGGAGGCTCTGGTTACGGAACTGATTACGGTTATGACGAGTATGACCGTGATGACCACAAAGACACCTGCAGAGAAGTGAGACAGCTCCGCATCAACGGACAAAACACCCATCGCGCTACCGTTAGGTAAGAATAGAATCTTGATTAATCTTGAAATCAAAAGTTCAGCGAATTCGAGAGAAAGGGAAGAACCTACTTGAAGATCAGCTGCAGAAATCACAATCTCCCATACGCCCTTGTTACCGAGAGAGACGGAAGAAACACCACTTTCGAAACTGTGACCATTCCAAACACTGCCCTTTTGGCCACTGGATTCAATGTTGACTTTGTTGCTCAGTGCCGTCGTCATGGACGGTAAGTTGTTCCCGCTGAGGTGTCTATATGATTAATTCTTTCAGCGTCGTTGGAGAAGGAGTCGATGGGCAAAGACACCAGCTCAGAAGAATCACCTGCGTCCAACTCTCTGCCCCATCTCCAATCACTACTCTCTAACTTTTCTTCCAAACTTTTTATTGGTTATACTTGAATAAATAATTGGTATTTTAAGCCATACATTTCAAAACTGGGAAATACGGTGGAACGGGAAAACCATGAAAAACGGGGAGAGACGGAAGATATACATAGGTTGGTAAAAGAAGTGTGTATGGGAAAGTAATATTGACAGGAAAGTTTAATATAAATTAATGAATGAGGGGGGAGGTAAAAAAAAACTATGAAGGATATCAGACTACCCACATTGAAAAGAGTTTACAGTTGGATACATGTTTTCCGAAAATTCAAGGAATCAGATACAAAGAATACAGGGGAGATGGGAAAGGTTGCTGAAAACCCCAACATCTTCTAAATAGTCCTCAAAACAATACAGAAAAAAAAAAAAACCATATAATGAAGAACAGCTTAAAATATAGGGGAAAATAAAGAAATAGGTGATCCAAAAGGTTTTCCCATATTGGGTAAATAGTTAGGAGTAATTGGGTCATTAAAAGGTCATGAAAGCGCGGTGCAATGCTTATCGGAACATTCATGCACATCCCGTCAATTATTAAAAACTCTGCCAACAAACGTTGCAAACTCACTGCTGATTCCCTCGCGGGGCATACCTACGGCGCTGCGGAAGACGCACCGTCTGTCTGAGATTGGCGTTCCTGTTGATGGGTTCTTGACTTCCAGGTGTCTCATCGATGTCGAAGCCAACTAAGCCAATGCTGATGGCTTCCTCGACGGTCATATCATTGGTTGACTTGAAACGGCAGGCGAGACGGGCGGAAGAACTGAAAGAATTCTTGTGTGTTGACGGTTTTTGAGAAAGCGGGAAATGAGGGAGAAGAAGAGCACGTACCGAGTAGCACCGGGGTTTGGCAAAACAACTGGGGCTTTAGGTTCAGTGGTAATCTCCGGCTCCTGTACCATTTGAGGTGAAAGAGGCTTCTCTGTAGTTTCCTCGGTTTTGACAACTGCCTGCTCCTGATCAGTGTCTTGAAGAAGATCAGTAGTCTTCACATGGTTCTGCGTGTGCACAAGGTGTCCCTGGTGAAGATCTTGTTCCTGTGTTGATGTTGATGTCTTTTGGAAGAAAAATTGCTTCTGCACTGCTGGCTCCTTGTGAACAACTTGGTTCTGCGTTGTTGGCTCATCGTGGGGATCATTATTCTGCGCTGGAGTCTTCCTGTAGAAGACAAGTCTTTGCCCCGATGGTTCCTTGTGCTGTGTCTGCACTGGCGGTTCCTGATGGAGATCTTGATTCTGCACTGATGGTTTTCGGTTGAAAACCAGCTTTGGGGCGGTCGACTCCTGACGAAAAATGCGCTTCTGCACTGGTCGCTTCTGATAGAGAACCGGACTCTGCACGGATGACTTCTGGTAGCGGAGCTGCTTCTTTACGGAAGGCTTTTGGTTGAGATCCTGGGTCTTCACGGTTGACTCCTTGTAGCAATCCTGATTCTGCTCGGTCGCCTGATTGTGACCCTGCTCCTCATGGAACTGCTGCTCATGTTGAGCTATCTGCTCGTCAACCCGTTGTTCTCTTTCTCTCTCACAAGCAGCAATCTCGTCCAACTCTTCCTCAATCTGTTTTCTCATCAATCTCATATTGTAGACGTTCCCGTTGAGCGCTGAAATTTCATTGATTCAATTGGGAGACCAATGAGCCATTCAGAGAAACTTACGATTCTTCGCACTTGCTTCCATAATCCCGTAGAGATGTCCGATTTGTTGATAAGTTGTTGCTCCGTGGTAGCGGTTGTTGTGAACGATGAGTTTGGCCATCCGCTTTGGTTCGATTGGCCCGAGAAGATACTGATCAAACTCGAGACACGCTTCGAGAGACCGTGGACTTCTTGAATCCAGAGCAACAGACTGCTCGCAAATGGCGAACTCCTCTTTACTTAGGTCCTTACAGTAGCACCGACAACGGACCATACTGCAAATCATAAATGACACTGTGAACAAGAGATTTTCTGGAGATGACAAGAAAACAAAGAGAGGAAACACTGTGAGGCGCTCTGTACAAATATAGGAGGGCCCAACGACGTTGGCGTCCTGACCCAATTTGTCATAAAATGAATGGCCCCCCTCATAAAAACTACTCACGATCGCATTGGCCGCTATTCGAGCAAACCACCGAAATTCGGTCATAAAAAGAAATCGTTTTTTGCGGAAATGGAAGGGACGTGGTTTGGTTTGGCGGACTCGTATCGTACGTTAAGAGCGGTACGCCGGGTCAAATTATTGATTAGTTTGACTTGCTATTCTAATGTTCTCTTCGCGCCAAAATTTAAAAGAGCCAATCCAATGGGATACGGTAGGTGTCTTTGATCAACAATTCGTCGTCGTCAAAACTTGAAAAGTCCCGACAACTTGAGAAATACCAGTTTTGTTTTTTTAAACAAAAGCAAAAAATAAAAATAAAAAAAACGGATGGATATTGTAATCATTTCTCTTATTCCCTAGGTCACTTCAAATACACCGGCGGCTAGTGAAAAACACTTTATCGCTAGGCGCAAGGGACGAAAAAGAAGGAAGTTTTCAAATTCACGCAACTCTCAATGACGTATCGCTTTTCCCTGAAGTACTAGAGTGGTTGTGTAGGTGGTACAACAGGAAACTATCATGAGAAGTTTGTATTTTATATTTTCGCAGAAATCCGGGGAAATAAGATGAAAAGTGAAGAAAACAGAGTGTTTGACACGCTACGGAATGGCGTTTGCCGAGAGGGGAAACTGAAGAGACCGACCGTTTTACGAGGCCCAGAGAGCTTTGTGATGATGGGAAATATGCAGGAAAGTGTTTTGCATACCGTTCGACTCCCAATATAAAACGAGGGAGGTGGATGTTTTATGGGAAGGCAGAGGCAGATGGGAATCCATCTCTTTTTTCCAGAAAAATTTCGAAATCTGAAATGGTAACTGTGCTAACTGTATGGACGGCACTGCGTCGTTCCATTCCCATTCTCACGGACTCATTTCACTTTCAATTTCACTTTTTTCTTGCGCCATCGACCCCCACCCCTTCGCCCTCTCCCCCTCGTCATATTTACCAAAAACTCGTGTTCCAACCACCTCCCCGCAACCTTCGTTCTACTCGCAACAATCGCCTGTTGCAATTTTTCTACCACGTGTTTTAGTTTCATTTTCATTTTCGAAATTTACATTTTCCCTCCCCTTCCTTCCTTAAAATTCATAATACCTGAGCTCAGTGTAGTCGCTGGCGGTCTCCATTAGAGAATGTGTAATGAATAGAGCAGTAGAAAATTGGCAGCGTGACGATTTTTTGTATTTGAATGGAGTAGATGCGAGCGCGGAGTATATGCTACTTAATGCCCTGCCCCCACACTACTTCTCGGTTTTACCACCGGACCCCGCCCATTTTTTTGCAAAACGTTAATTTTTTTATTGTTATTTTTCTTAAGAATTTTGAAACTTTACAATTAGAAACTAACATGATTTGATTCGAGGCTGAATTCATTCAATTCATTTAAAAGAGCTTGCTCGCCAAGAAATATGTACATATTTACTTATCTAATTTGATTTTCTTCCTTGCACTTGTCGTTTTTCAAGGTCCCCCTCTCGACCGCCACTTGGAATGTCCTTGCTTCAACACTTGCGCCTGTACCATGGAAACTGGATGTCAAAAAAGGAAGAACTCAACGCCATGTTCGCTTCTCGGCCAGCGCCATCATTCACAGTCTACCCAACCGAGGAGACCATAACTGCACGTCCGGTCATTGCAAACACAATGTGGGTACGGAAAAGTGGGAATGGGCAGGTGCGCGTCTTTATTTTGAATTACTACGGGAAGCGCCTAGTTTAAGAATCAAAATTTGAAAATGGAATGGCGAACATCAAAAAATAAATGTCATCGCTGAGTTCTCAAATCTTTCAACTTGTACCAGTGCTTGCGACGGCTGCAATGACATCTGTTGCGTTGGAAACTTGCGAGTGCGCAAAGTGCACTGTGCATCACGCGCTAGAAGAGAATACCGAACATTTGACGGAGCGGCTCGTAAACGGAAAGATCATAAAAATGACATCTGCTAGCAAAGATGATGCGTACTGTTGTAATGATTCTTAAAGCACTACAGTTTGTGACAATGTCACTATTGTAAGTAACGCAAAAACGTTCATTACAGTGTCACTGAAACCATCACTCGTGTGCCAGACACAACGAACACCGCTCTTCTCGTCGACTTCTACCTGGAAAAGTAACCAAATCTAGACTTCACCACTAACGAGAAGCATTCCAGATACCACTACCAAATCCAAAACGTCAACGAGTACTCCATCTACTTCGACACCGACCCGCACACCTTCTACCCAGCCGAACTGATCTTCATTAATGACATCGAATCGTACAGCCTCTACCTTCCCAGTCAGTTTACAATTGTCGTCTAGCCTTTCTAAAAAAAATTCCCGACCCGTCAACGCTCAAAAATCTATCTCCATTTAATGTGCATTTCACCCAAAAGACATAATCTTTTACGACATTCACTTTTCTTGGATATTTCCATGTACTCACTGAAATTATACAAACTCTGATGTTCTATGCCTGTGCTGGTTGATGGAAACTGATTTTTTATAAAAGAGGGACATATATAGTGTCAACATGCGAATTTACATTTCCCTCTGATAACCTTTTTGCTAACAATTGGTGGCGTATGTTTATTCATAATGCATAAGATTGCGCAGTATATGGAAGTGTTTGAAGATCACATATGGTATCATGATTAAGGGAGATAATAATTAATATAATGAATGAAGTGTTCAGATAGAATAGGGAGTTAGAAAATCAAGGGAAAAATGTGGTCATCAAGTCGGAGTGATAATGGAGTAAAACGTTTTTTTGGAGGTTCCTCCGGTTCCTCGTACTTGTCGCCCATCCTCTTTCTTTCGTTATTTTCTATTTCCTTTTCCTTTTTTCGATGAGCTTGAACCCTTTCCTCTCGCTTCAGGATTAAGTACAACGGTAGTAGGTCCATCTTCTAAAAACATTTTTGGTTTTCCTGTTTTGCAACTGTCTTTTGTCAGCTTACTGTTTTCACTTCGATATCTATCCAACAAGCTATTTGTTTACGAATAAAAGTCAGTTCTTCAGCCATGTGAGCCTCGGTATTGTGCCTCATGCAATGAATAGTCAACTCCTATAAGCATTGCATGTTTCGAACATTTGACCGTTTTAACAACTTACATGTTTGTCAAGATCTTTGATCACAAGACTTCTAAGCATATACATGAAATGTAATTGTTTTTCAAAAGTTGTACCGGGACCATGGAGATCAACACGTTTGACTTTAATGTTTTTTAATTCAAACTCTGGGCACACTTCCCCGAAATGTTTTCGGTACAACCGGAAGAAGTTAATTACTTTTGGTTGTAGTATGTCTCTAAAACCAAACTTATTTTTCTAAAAATCGAAAGATTTTTAAGATGACTCACAGTTTGCGACTCATTGACGATGTAATCATAATCAACTTCCACGGTTTTGATTGCTTCAATTTATAATTGTGTGAGTACTTGTCCTCGTCCTCGTCCTCGTCCTTATTCTCGTCATCACTTTCAGGCTCTCCCCACCAGTGTTCTCGGTGTACTAACATAATGATTATTCCACCAAAATCAAACCACAGAGGTAGAATTATGTAATTTCTTTCAAACGGGTTGACGGGACTTGAATTCTTGATGAATTGATTGAATGCACTCTCGAACTGAAAAAACAAAAACAAAAACAAAATTTTAAAAAATTTTAAATCTCGAGTAAACTCACGTCTTCTGCAGGTACATCATCATTAAATTTTTGAATGTCCAAAGGGTTGATGTCGAGAATATAGGTTTTCTGCTTGCTGGAATTTGCGAATGTGGTTCTTTAGTTTATTTAATTGAATTCTTACTGCTCATCTTCTTGCATGTTTGCGACAAGAGAAAGTCCGTATTTAAGACCTCCGAAAGACAGTCTTTCGAGTTGTTCTATGCCTGGCAGCGATTTATCGGCTACCACAAAGTCGAGCATTGTGACTGGGAAAACGTTTTACAATTAGTTTGGGGCTTGTTTCACATATATTCGCTAACCTGTTGTTTCAATGTCTCGGAGCATGTTTTTGGCTCCTTCAGTTTTGAATGAGAGAAGGATAATAGGCTCAACAGAGTGCCAAAAAAGTCCTCGCTAAAAGCGATATTTTTCTACCTATTGTTCACGGTTTTCTGACCCACCTCAAATTTTTGCAAATGAACCGGGCTTATTTGAAGCTCTTCCCTAATTTTTGCATCCATTTCCCCATTCACGTTATATCGACTGGACGACGGCATGTTGTGCAATCGGGGTTTGTTCTGAAATAAAAAGACAAATGCATAGGTTTCACGAAAAGTAAAAAGAAAGAGGACAACGGATAAGAGCACAAGGGCATTGATTCGAGTGAGAAACTGAGAGTTGCGTGCACATGAGAGAGGGGTGTGGCTTACGAGATGGATAACAAAAACATACATCTGGTCTAATCTCTGATGATGTAACACCGAGCTATTTATGCTCGGAGTCTTTTTGAAAAAGCTCCAATGAGCGTGTCTAATGTCTCCCGATAAAATGATGCTGATCTTATAATTACCAGCCTGAACCTGCGGCTTCGCCGCAAACGAACCAAATGGGCAGACACGCGCCCTCGCAAACGATAGGAAAGAGGGACCGCAATGAGGTGGTCTACCCCTTTCATAACCACTGCGGACAAACCTATTGAATGACACACGTACTCTATTAGAGGATTATTTTATGAGAATGATTAACACCGGGCTTTCCTAACGCGCATGGAACAGAACCCATGTTAGGTTTACGCCCTATGAATGTAGCTGCTTATCTCAGATGGGAAATATTCTCACACATGCACGCATATCATAAGTGGAACTATGATTGCTAGATAAGGATTACTGCTTCTGAGAAAACCTAACAGAGCGTGAAAATAGTGACTAAGCCAAAAACTGACAAGAACAGCTTCGGGAAATCAGCGAAGCAATATCAAAGTTGGTCGGGAATGATGTAGGCTCACACCACCTTTGTAGTGTACTAGTCTCCAAAAAAAAAGCATCTGAACAAGAAAAGTGCAATCCAACCTTTTTCCATTTTTCGATTAATGAGAAGAGATATGAAAAATGATCTTTTTGCTCAATATGTCAGCTAATTAGCCTCCTGATGAGTCGTGAAAGCTGCCTCTTTACCGATTTTGAGAAAGTAGGAAACTAAGATTGAAGCTGTTCTGAGGTTGAAATGACCTAAGCAACGTACGCAACGTGCTGCCCTTTTGATGAACAAATAACTTTTTTCCGTCCACCACACGTCTACCACGAGACACTGTTGGAAGTTGCGGCGGAAAACTCTCATTTCCTCTGCTTGACACTGCTTGACCGACACGCATTCAACTTTTTTGTTTTTGCCGAGAAATGTTACACGAGAAAAAGCTGTGTTGGTTTCTACTCAAAACTACAAAAAATAGGTATTCACGGATGAGAATGAGAGTTTGAGCACGTATCGACCGAATTCGTGTTTATAGAAAGCAGAATCTGACTGACTAGGGAAGCTGACAAAAAAGACAGAAAGGTTGCTCATGTAAAAGATCAAAAACCACATCTATCGCATTGTTATCGTCATCTGTTGAGAGAACTTTGTCTTCACTTTGGAAGTCGTTGAGTGGGATTGGTGATCGAAATGGATCAAAATAGCTATTTTCTGTGGGAGATACTTCTCGATGTGTTTCATAAGCTCTCGGTGGCGAATGGTGTGGATGAAAAAGGACGCAATTTTCTGAAAAGTTGATATTGAGAACAAATAACATATGAGGCTTTAATTCTCACTTTCAATAAAATAAACATAAAGTAGAAACTGGCATCTAGGCCCCCAAAAAGATTGAAATACCACCAGACCTCTGGAATGAACACCAGAAATAAGGAAGCCATAGTTAAATACGCTAAAATTGGAACATTTTCAATTTCAAGAAATTTTGAAGCCTACCAACTGTTTTTGTAAGATGTTTCATTCCTTTGCTAAGCACTGAATCAGAGTTTCCAATTTTCTGAAATTTCTGAAATTATATTATAGTCTCTTTTTAATGAATTCTATGTGCCAACTCACTAGTCTCATCCGAATATAGATGTTGATGTAGATAAGGGTGGGGATGAAGACACACAGCATTCTTTGGAATGCCAGATAGGTTCGGTAAGCTGGGAGGACAGTCTAAACACGTCTTGATTTTTTTTGTTTGTTGAATCAAACTGAACAAAGAAATTGAAGCAAATCTCGTCCATGTACGTTGGCGGAAGGACAGAAATCACTATCAAATGTGTGGTGTAACCAAGTACAGCTCCAATGATTGGTGCTGAAGGACATAAAACATAAGATAGAAAACCATTAAATCAAATTCTCACATGTTACTAAAAGTACAGTGTACCCTATGCCGCATTTGTTATATCGCACTGGGAACAAAACTGCAAAAAGTCGGTCGAGAGCAATTACAAGACTGAATAAGTTGTCCATCTGAACGGAAACAACTGGTGAACTGATTCAGATGAGAATGAAAGTTACTTGTATGCACATATGATAGGTGGCAACAAAGATATTCAGGTTACAAGCTGCTTGACTGATGAAGTGGACATCGTCGAACCAGATAATGAATCGGTAGATTCCCATGCAAACAAACTGTGTGGCGCATACGATATCACTTAGTGACAAAACAATTATTACGATAAGTTCTTTTTGATTTCTGCTGGTGGTTTTTAAAAGATACACCGCAAGAGGGATGTTTAAAATCAAAGCGATGCTTCCTGAAAATGAGCAAACAAATTGTATATGAACGATCCTAATAACAACTTACCAAACACAATATAAACATAAGTGATAATGTAACGATCTACATCTCGGATATAGCCGGGTGGCGGAGAACGGATATCAGCCATTTTGAATCTGGTGAGTTCTACCAGGAAAAATGAGAATGGTAATACTTGTTAGGCCTTTGATTAGTTCTAGGGATTGCTTTATTGGGTGGGAAAATAGGGCAATAACAAATGCTCTATTATTAGGTATAGGCGTGAATGGTGAATGATTTACTTAGTCAGAAATGTTCCGGTGACTTGATGACGACTTGTGGTGAAACTGGAAGCACTGTTTTCCCGAAAGAAGGGAAGTGGAGGCAGAAGGTTGAGTAAGAAACGGAAGGCTTCCTGGTCAGGTAAATTTCAGCCTTTTGCTACGCTACAAAATGAAGTAATTTGCTGTGTTCTCAGGAACGGCCGCCACTTCCAACTTTCTGATTTCCCAGGATTGTTTTCTGTCGCGCAGCCAAAACATTTTGACTATATGAGTTTGCTGATGAAAAGTTAGAGTTATTAGAAGTTTTTTCATTCATATTTTTCTCCAAACTTCGGCGCTCCTCTTCAAAGATTTAGATTCGTCGATCTTCCCATTGTGGTCTGTAAAAAAATGACCCGTGCCTCAATTGTCGCGTAGTTTGGTTACAAATGCTGATGCTTTGCTAATGGTTGGCCATTGTCTCGTTTTGTAGCAATAGAAGGTACGTGGTTGGATTCGCACGATGGACAACACCGGGCCTAATAGCGGACGACGCAAGGAGCATCTGTTTTGGGTCGGAACCTTTTTGAAAGAGCTTCAAAGGGTGTACATAACGTTTTCCGATATATTGAAAAATGCTAATCTTATAATTATTACCACCGGGACCGTTTTTTATGTGGGATATGAAAAGGAGGTCAGGTGCACACCTAGCGGTGTCTTTCTTAGGGGGGAAACGTTTTTTGCGCGCATATGGTTGGTGGAAATATGTTTATTAAATAAAAAATACTGCTGTTTATAAAAGTTGACAAGATGAGCCTTAGAAAAACTAGCGACGCATCAACAAAGGATCACAAGCTGTGAACCTGAAGTCCAAACTGTTCTGATGTTTCCAAAAGATAACTACCACGCCAAGAGCCTATCGGCAGTTCTTGACCAATACTTATTTCCCCTTCTTCCCTCTGTTTTTTGTTTGTTTCCAGACACACTACTACACAAAAAAGGCGTTGTTGGTGTCTACTCAAAACTAATAAAAATTAGTCTCCGTAAATGACATTCTGAGCACGTGTAATCAATCAAATTCATTCACAATCAAGTAGCAGACAGAACCTGATACTAGGACAGCTGAACATAACATAAAAATTGAGCGTAGAAAAGATCAAGGTTCATATCTATTTCATTGATATTGTCATCTGTTGAGACAACTCCCTGATTGTTTTCACTTTTGAAATTGCTGAGTGGGATTGGTGGTCATGGTGAATCAAGTTCGTTAACTTTCTTGGCAGATACTTCTCGATGTGTTTCATGAGCTCTCGGTGGCGAACGGTGTGGATGAAGAAAGACACTACTTTCTGCAAACATGTGGTTGTTTCTATAGTACTTTGAAGTCCGTTTCTTACCTTCAATAGGATGAACATGAAGTAGAAACTTGCATCCAAGCCTCCGAACAGACCAAAATACCACCATACCTCTGGAATGAGCACCAAGAAGAACGAAGCCGTAGTTATATACGCTGAAATTCAAAAAAAAACTTATTCAAGAGCAATTGAATTTGGAACCCTACCAACTGTCCTGGTTAGATGTCTCATTCCCTTGCTGAGCACCGAATTAGAGTTTCCAATTCTCTGAAACTTCTGAAAATGTATTTCTAGTGATGAACTCAAAGGGGAAACTCACTAATCTCATCCGAATGTAGATGATGATGTAGATGAGGGTAGGGATGAAGACACACAACATTCTTTGGAATGACAGGTAGATTCGGTAGGCTGGGAGGACGCTCTGGAAATTGTTTACTTTGAGTTCACTACTTTCAGTCGTTTGCTTTGATCCCGAATAAGTTCAACGATCATATGGGTTCACATTCACATGAACTGATTCAATTAGGTCAATTCATGTTCTTTGTCTGAACACGTATGTGTTTGTTGAGTGAATTGAACTAACCAGAAAATTGAAGCAAATCTCGTCCATGTACGTTGGCGGAAGGACAGAGATCACTATCAGATGTGTTGCATAACCAAGTACAGCTCCTATGATTGGTGCTGAAGGACATAAAACATAGAGTAGGAAACCCTCAATTCCAATTCTCACATGTGACTAGGAGTACTGTGTATCCTGTGCCGCATTTGTTATATTTCACTGGGAACATCACTGCAAAAAGTCGGTCAAGAGCAATCACGAGGCTAAAGAAGTTGTCCATCTGAACAAAATCACCATGAAAATGCTTTTCGTTTTAACGAAGAGTACCTGGATGCATAGCTGATAAGAGGCGACAATGATATTCCGGTTGCATGCTGCTTGGCTGATGAAGTTGACGTCGTTGAACCACACCACAAATCGAAAGATTCCCATTCCAACAAATTGCGCGGCGCACACAATATCACTCAGTGATAACGCGATGATTACGATAAGCTCCTTCTGATTTTTGTTGGTAGTTTTCAGAAGATACGCGACAAGAGGGAGGTTTAGAAGCAAGGTGATACCTCCTAAAATCAGAAAATGACAATGGATGATCGTCAAAAAAGTTCAACTTACCGAACACAACGTAGACATAAGTGATAACAAAAAGGTCTTCATTGCGGACGTAACCGGGTGGTGGAGGACGGATATCAGCCATACTGACAGACTCTGGTAGATTCTAAAAGCAGGAAAATGGAAATGGAGACAGATATGTTTGGCTTCTGATCATTTCTCGTTATTGTTTTTTGAGTTAGCAAAGAAGGCAATAATGGGCTGCCTACTACTATATCAATAGGTGACTGGGTGATTGCATTACTCAGTTCAAAATGTTCTAGGAAAAAGGTCTGTCAATAGTTTTTGCGAACACTTGGAGTGTTCGTCAGAACCTTGTCCAATGCTAAGAAAATGCTATCACTTTTGGCAATACAAAGCATAATGATATAGAATGTTAGTATCAAGAGGCACTTTCAAAGCTCATATTTGAGAGAGCACACTTGAGCACACCTGGGCACAACCGGAGCAAAAATGAATGGAAAAGTGACATGCGACAAATGAATAAGGTCACTAAACTAGTCAACTTGTCTGTGTCAAATAACCATTGACGACGGAGGAGGGCAAGCGGAAATTAGAAATTTGATTAGTCATTTCGTGACGATCGAATCAAAAAAAAGTGAAGGGTGTATCAGACTACTTGCACCAAGTCGTAAATCACTCAAACTTTTTGAAAACGAAAACGTGAAGGTTTCAGTCGTGACAGGTCTGGTCTGACAATCAGTGAGTAATTGCAACGTTTCTGCTTCCAACTTGTTTTTCGTCGGGAAGTAGCAACAAGGAACACACAATTAGAATACACAAGTGATCGCGGTGAACACTTCCGGCTTTTGGATGTGGAAAAACATTAAAAAGGGTACTGGAGCAAATTTTGGAAATGGATGAAAAAAGCGACGCTACAGAAATCGTACATAATCAAAGTGAATCTATGAATACCCTTCTTCACATCTTCAACATTATCATCCAATTAGCACTATATGCTCTAGCCTGAACGTTTAACAAACTTGATCACACTTTTCTATGATCAAACGCTACTAAAACTCTTGTCTATTTGTCCCGACGATAAGTGTTCGTCCCTTACTGTGTCAAGTAGTAATTAGATTAGAACGCGCGTCGATTGACCCTGTCTGCGCTGCGAGCAACCGTGTCTATTACCGAATTACGTCATTTTAGTGCCATGTTTTGGTTGCGCACTGTCTGCACGCGTGTCTACTTGCGAGCGCACCTGTGGAAGGGGTATCATGTTTCTGTTACTGTACAGAGGTCATCCTTACTCTTCCTCAACCCCCAGGTCTAATAAAGTACAAAAGATCAATCACACAGACGAGTATAGAAACGTGAACAATGGAATTTAAAAACAAAAAGAGGCAGAATCTGGCGAAAGAAACTAGAACTGAAAGTAGATTCTATCTGCGACGTTGCTTAACAAACACTAATTATAGGTTGTTATTGAAAATAAAGTTGAGAAAACTAGACAGGTTTCAAATATAGTCTGATTCCATCGGAAGCCATTGCTCTAAACTACGGAAAAAAACTGATTATGAAGCTTGACTCTAGTTGAATTTCGAGGAAAAGAGGCGGAGAAGAAAGACATCGGGAAGAGAATGGTAGCCGCACCATGATTACAATTAGAAGAGATTACTCGGCTCAAACCGCTAATTTAACCCTCGTGAGCACCAAACACCAACTATCAACTCGAGGTTCCATTCTAAAGCTCAGAAATCAACCAATTAGAAGTCACCGTTGTTGAGTAACTATAACTAAAGTTTATCTGGATGAATCCGCTGGGAGATAAATTTAAGGGTCTAGTGAAATAGGAGAACGTTTAAGCATTGGATAAGATCAGTGTTGGTTATATGGTTTTTTAAAACAAAAAAACGGGAGGAACGGTCAGGACACATTAAAAAATGACGGAACAGGTTTGCATACAAATTGAATTCGGAAAAAACAAAAGAGCAATTAGAACTAGAACTTCTCATTGAGCAGGAGCAGTTTTTCGTATTTCGGGTACATCACCTGATCCTTATGAGCCGCAAGGAACACAAAGTCCGGTCCAAGAACGTCGTCGTAGAGATCCAGAAGAACGTTGTAAGCGTGTTGAATGACAACGAGCGGCTCCTTTGCAATTCTCTGTTGCGCATAGTCCTTGACAAACGCGCGCATAGTTTTGGAGTCCATCTTGACGCTCTCTCGGTTGAACTTGATTCTCTCGGCATGGAATGGAATCATCAAATCGAGTTCTGAAAACCGGAAGTCAAAAGGATTCCAGAATACAATGACCTGCTGGTGAGTACTGTTCCTCCTTGCCAGATTTTAGAAGAACGATTCGCTTGGTCAGATGCTCCACGACATGCTTTTCTACATCGAAAATCGAAGTCAGTCTTCCGTTGAAGACTACTTTCTCGATTTCCGACATCTTGCAACTCGTGTGGGTGAGCGGGCGCTGGATGTTCATGTAGATCGGAGAGGTTAGTGGGGTGACCTGGAGAGTGCGGAGCTGACTGACCGGTGGCGGAATCTAAAAGCAAATTCCTTATAAAAGAGAAAAAATCAAAATTATGTAATAACCTGCATTCCGCTCGTCTCAAGCTGCCCCAGTGTTGTGTCAAGTGGACGCAAGTCTTCCAGTGGAGTGAGAATCTGTCCTTTCTCAGCAGCAACCCCGGTGCTGACAAACAGTGGCTTCTTGATACTGGATCGACGGATTGAAAGCGATGACGGTTCTCCTCCAATTATCTTTGGACTTCTGGATCCGTCCTGTTCAGAGTCTTGGTGAGTGATCGGCTTAGTGAACTCGTCAGGTGAAACAATAGCAAGCTCCTCTGCATGATGCGGATTGGTGAGATAGCACGGATCGATTCTGATGACCCTTTCGTGTTCTGCAGCATCTTGGATGCACTTTCCACGGCCAAAAGATGGCTTCACTAAGCCACGGACATCAGTGTGTCGACGCTCCTTGATTCCACGAGATCGACTAATACTGCAACGACGAGGCCCATCACAGGAGCGCTGTCTTGCTTGCTTGACAAGTTCCTTTTCTCCCGAGACACCAATGATTGGACAATGATTGGCACCAATGAAATCTTTGACCATGTTTTGTTGCATGAGTAGGTTATGACGACGTCGCTCAGAACTTGGCAAAGGCGAACGCTGCGTTGTCTTGTTGGCAGTTACCGGCTGCATCTGAAATGCACACATCAATTCAACTTTGTACGAGGTGAAAATTTTGGGAAAACGGATAGGAACGAACATTTGCAAGTTGCGTACTTAATGGACAAACTGGAGCATACTCATTCTAAAGTACCGTACCCCTGTTATGTTAAGCACCTGGTGCTAATTTCACTGTTTTTTTTCCCGAAATTTTAACAATGGAAATGAACAAGTGGTGAACACTCACATTGGCACATGCTTTGCGCGAACGGCTTTGTTTCGGACTGGAGAGTCCAGAGTCCAGAGAGTTATTCAATGGAACGCGATGCCGAAGAGTTCTTGTTGATTGGACCGGGATGGTAGTCGTCAGACGAGCGGAACGTTTCTTAGGAGGTTCCTTGCTAAAATGAACTTTGAGAGAAGATGAGCTGACGGTTGATTGTGACTTGTCGACATTGTACTGGCCGGCATTTTGAGCGGGGTCCTTCTCCTGAAAAGCGTCGATCGCAAAACCAGCGGAAGATCGAGGAGTGCTGGTTTTGATCTCCGACTTCTTCCTCTTCTTTGACTCAGCTTTTGGAGTGCCGGACTTGGGGCTCTTGGTTGTCTAAAAATAATAAAACATGTTTTCGATCCGTAAAACTAAAATTCGCACCTTTTCAGTTTTGGCCAACGAAATTTTGGCGTAATTTTCTTCATCGTCAACATGTCCTCGTTTCAAGTATGCTAAAAACTCCTTATTGGTCCCGAAGAACTTTGAGTTGACAGTGACTACTTCTTCTCCTTCTTCCAGGGCAATGGACTTGAATGATGGCTTGATGCTAGACAAAATGTTCTCCAATTCGGCAGGGTCGTTGGTTGAATTCAGTTGCGCGCTAGGAGGGAGTCTTGCAGTGACACGTGGCAGTCGGTGGTCCTGAAAAAAGATACATAATCTCAGGAAAAATTAATTCAAATAAATTAAGCAAACCTTAATTGAAGTCAAAATTGTTGTATCGTCAAATGGGAGGTCATCATAGGAGTTATGAACGGCGCTCATATTTTGAGAGCGCGTGGGGTGCTGGTTAGATGCTTGCCAATAGATTGCTGGGCAATTGGAAGTTGATGATTGGTGTGAATCAGCTAATTGGCTTCTCTCCGGGACCGAACGGTTCCGAGTCATTCGACTCCGCCTATTAAGTGATTCACCCGACACGAGGCCCGGTTGCGCAACGCGTGCAACATGGACACGGGAGCAGTCGGCAGGCAGGATGGGTGAGATGGGGAAGCCAAGAGAGTCCACAGAGGTGTCCAATGAGTCCAAAGAAGTGAGACTAAGGAGTGATGATGCACTCGAGAGACTTGACGACGAAGAAAAACTCGCAAAACTTGAGACACTTCGATATCTTGACAGTTTTGAGAAATCAGAGCGTGGCGGCAAAGGAACAGCCAAATAGCTATCAGAAGTGTCGTCGTTTGAGAAATCAGACAGACTAGATTCCGAGAAAGTCAAAGAACGGGGCCTTTCTGGTCGGCCTCTCCAAATGGCTCGAGAATAGGAGGATGACCGAGGAAACGAATGGTCTGACAGCGAACTGTCACTAGAACATGGAGATGCAGGTCTTTGACGCATTTTCTTTTCCGTTCTGGAACATAGAGAAAGTAATATTTATCAGAGAGAAAGAGAAAGGGGAAAGAAAAGGAAAAGAAAAGAAAATGAGAAAGGGGGAACCAGTAGAAAACGAAATGAGAAGCAAGGTGGAAAGGGAGAGACAAGTAAACAGATCGGTAAAAAGAAATCAGTCGCGTTTTGAGTGTTCAAATTTGAATGTGGCGGATGATGTGCGCAAAAGTACACCAGGGAAAATGAGAGTGGCAACGGCGGTGCAAAGGGCATGATGACTAGGTGGGGTGTTTGATAGGTTCCTGAACTCAAATTTGAATTATCAATAAACTATTTGAACCGAAACACTGAACGCAGAGGTCAGAATGGAAAAGTAGTGCGTTTTGTGGTAATAAAGTTGTTTTTTTTGAGAAAGATTAGGTCTCAAACTTCAAGAAAAAAGAATAAAAAAAGGGTTATGGAAAGAGCTCTTTCAAAGAGGATATGCGTCGTAATGGATGGAAAAAGCCATAAACGCGCTCTTTTACTCTGCAATTCTCCCAAAAACGTAGTTGAAAAAAAAGACAGAATAAAATAAAATGAAACCGCAAAAAAAAAGAGGGAAGGAGAAGTTGAGTGGTCGGTCACCTTACCCAGGTTCTCAAGGGTCTGTAGTGATAATTTGGAATATGGCGCCAACATGGACACTGCCAAAATGTTAGAGAATGTTTGATTTACACTGTGATGATGCGGAGATGGGGAACAGACAGAATCTGTTGTAAAAGTCAAGAAAGTAAGGGTCAAGATGAGATGACCAATCTTTTGGTTGTTTTTTCTCTGATTAGTCATCTATACACACGAGAAATATCAGATTTTGAATTCTTTTTCCCTCCATCTGTTTCGCAGTTTTCTGTTTTCTGATGGTGTGTGGGCAGAAATCTTCTCAATTTTCCATTAACTTCTTCTGTTTTTTCCAGATGACAAATGATTCATCGACCTTTTGAAAATCCCCCTTTCCATTTTTTATCCATGCCCTTCTCTTCTCCATTTCGAATCTTCATTATTATGCAGATGAGCGAAAGAGAGAGAGAGAGAGAGAGAGAGAGAGAGAGAGAGAGATGATTATTTTTCTTTGCGAGCACCACACCACTTCCCTTTGCTTTGTGCTATCCAAATGCAAATAAGTGTTCTCACGTTTTATATTCCAGCTATTGACGTTGCCTTACACCTCTACAAGCAATATCGATTGAAAGAGAAAAACCAAGCCAATCACGTGGTTTCTTTTGTCTTAGCATTCCGTAGTTTTGCAGGATTTCTCACTGCGTTTTTCGTAAACTGTTGTGAACGAATAGAATAGAAAAAACGTAGGGTGCCTTTTCTTTGTTGTTTTCCCTCTTCCCTCAACTTCTCCATTTCCATTCCCAGTTGAAACATCATACATACACACAAGTATAATTTCCACAAAAAAAGAGTAAATATGATGAGCTATCAATTATTTAAAAGCCAACGTCCTGCAACAGAGCAATTTATTTCAATTTTCGATTATCCTCCCCCCATGCTTCGCCTCATCCGTCCTCGTTTTCATTCCCCTCCCCGTTTCACTTCCACATTTTGTTTCGTTTCCCTTTCCGTCTCTCAGTTTCACTTCATTTCCGTTTTGTCAAGACCACCAGCACAACAACAATCCCGTCAAGCGGTCTTTTTAGTTTTAGACATGCTACTCAGTATGAGACACATCCACACGGGGTGTTCCGTTGGCAGATCGAACTACAGTGCGGTCAATATCGATAGGACCCCCCTAGTTTTGGGCCTTTTTGGGAAAACTAGAGGAGATATCAAAAATCTGTAAGCGCAGTTCGATTCAGAATTAAAAATAACCCCCGGGACCATATTTCCATGTTTCTACCATTCCCCCTTACGCCCCATCCAAAAAATAGGTCACATTCAGGTGGTCAATATCGATAGGACC